>CM057244.1:32929647-32932147 GCA_029931835.1 Etheostoma nigrum | reverse complement strand
GCTTCCTCCTGTAATAATAGTCCTACATTTCCCATGAGCACTATCACTTAGATCGCCTCCTCGCCTCCTCCACTTGCCTCCTTTCCTCGAGGAAATCATGGAAGGAGATAGGAGCCGAGGAAATGGGTTTTAGAAAAATGTCAAAAAATATAATAGTAAAGAGAGTGGTTGGGGGTTCGGTGCCTTGCTCCAGAGCACCTTGGCAGTGCCCAGGAGGTGAACCGGCACCCCTCCAGCTACCAGTCCACCACCAGACTTTGGTCCGGACGGGGACTTGAACCAACGACCCTCCGGTTCCCAACTCAACTCCCTACGGACTGAGCTGCCCCCCCAAAGCTTCTAGTGCTTTTCCGACATTGTTGTAGTTTTTCAACATGACCCCCCCTCCCCCCCAACTACCCCCCCCACCCTCCCCACATGAAAGATGACACAGTAACTACAAAATATTTTGGGACGTTCGTTATCGCAGTTTGACAAAAGACAAAGAGACGAGCTACCTGGTCCAGGTTGTCGTGGAGACGCTCGATCAGGAGGCGGCACGTCTCCAGGTCGCTGTCTCCGGGGACGGTGATGACTCCCAGGGGAGTCGCTGCAGGAGGAGACACACGGAGACGTTACAGGGACGGACACACGGACACACGGAGACGTTACAGGGACGGACACACGGAGACGTTACAGGGACGGACACACAGAGACGTTACAGGGACGGACACACGGAGACGTTACAAGGACACACTATAGTCATAGTAGAACATGCAGAGTAAAGTGTTGAGTCACAGTAGAGCATGCGGAGTAAAGTGCTGAGTCATAGAGCATGCGGAGTAAAGTGTTGAGTCATAGTAGAGCATGCAAAGTAAAGTGCTGAGTCATAGTAGAGCATGCGGAGTAAAGTGCTGAGCCATAGTAGAGCATGCGGAGTAAAGTGCTGAGCCATAGTAGAGCATGCAGAGTAAAGTGCTGAGTCATATTAGAGCATGCAGAGTAAAGTGCTGAGTCATAGTAGAGCGGACGGAGTAAAGTGCTGAGTCATAGTAGAGCATGCGGAGTAAAGTGCTGAGCCATACTAGAGCATGCGGAGTAAAGTGCTGAGTCATAGTAGAGCGGGCGGAGTAAAGTGCTGAGTCATAGTAGAGCATGCGGAGTAAAGTGCTGAGTCATATTAGAGCATGCGGAGTAAAGTGCTGAGTCATAGAGCATGCAGAGTAAAGTGCTGAGTCATAGAGCATGCGGAGTAAAGTGCTGAGTCATAGTAGAGCATGCAGAGTAAAGTGCTGAGTCATAGAGCATGCGGAGTAAAGTGCTGAGCCATAGTAGAGCATGCAGAGTAAAGTGCTGAGTCATAGTAGAGCATGCAGAGTAAAGTGCTGAGTCATAGTAGAGCGGGCGGAGTAAAGTGCTGAGTCATAGTAGAGCGGGCGGAGTAAAGTGCTGAGCCATACTAGAGCATGCAGAGTAAAGTGCTGAGTCATAGTAGAGCGGGCGGAGTAAAGTGCTGAGTCATAGTAGAGCATGCGGAGTAAAGTGCTGAGTCATAGTAGAGCATGCGGAGTAAAGTGCGGAGTCATAGAGCATGCGGAGTAAAGTGCTGAGCCATACTAGAGCATGCAGAGTAAAGTGCTGAGTCATAGTAGAGCGGGCGGAGTAAAGTGCTGAGTCATAGTAGAGCGGGCGGAGTAAAGTGCTGAGTCATAGTAGAGCGGGCGGAGTAAAGTGCTGAGTCATAGTAGAGCATGCGGAGTAAAGTGCGGAGTCATAGAGCATGCGGAGTAAAATGCTGACTCACAAGCCTCCTTCAGCTGGTCCTTGTCGTAGTGCAGAGCCTCGTAGGCCGCCATGCTGATCCGGTTCACTCTGATCTGGAGCTTCTCAGGAACCAGCTGCTGACTACACACACACACACACACACACACACACACACACAGACGTGCACACACACACAAAAACAGAGATACACACACACACACGTGCACACACACAGACACACAGAGACACACACATACAAGTGTGTATTAGTACTACAGTAGTGTGTGTAAACAGTGTGTATTATTACTGCAGTAGTGTGTGTAAACAGTGTGTATTAGTACTGCAGTAGTGTGTGTATACAGTGTGTATTAGTACTGCAGTAGTGTATGTAAACAGTGTGTATTAGTACTGCAGTAGTGTGTGTAAACAGTGTGTATCAGTACTGCAGTAGTGTGTGTATACAGTGTGTATTAGTACTGCAGTAGTGTGTGTAAACAGTGTGTATTAGTACTGCAGAAGTGTGTGTGAACAGTGTGTATTAGTACTGCAGTAGTGTAGTAGAGTGTGTACTCGTTGAGGGGGGGCATGGACAGCCTCCTCATGGCCTTCAATGTGTATTAGTACTGCAGTAGTGTAGTAGAGTGTGTACTCGTTGAGGGGGGGGGCATAGACACCCTCCTCTTGGTGTCAGTGTGTATTAGTACTGCAGTAGTGTGTGTAAACAGCGTGTATTAGTACTGCAGTAGTGTGTGTAAAC
>CM057244.1:32922147-32924647 GCA_029931835.1 Etheostoma nigrum | reverse complement strand
GTCCCTGCAGCTGAAAAACACCCCCACAGCATGATGCTGCCACCACCATGCTTCACTGTTGGGACTGTATTGGACAGGTGATGAGCAGTGCCTGGTTTTCTCCACACATACCGCTTAGAATTAAGGCCAAAAAGTTCTATCTTGGTCTCATCAGACCAGAGGATTTTATTTATCACCATCTTGGAGTCCTTCAGGTGTTTTTTAGCAAACTCCATGCGGGCTTTCATGTGTCTTGCACTGAGGAGAGGCTTCCTTCGGGCCACTCTGCCATAAAGCCCCGACTGGTGGATTGCTGCAGTGATGGTTGACTTACTACAACTTTCTCCCATCTCCCGACTGCATCTCTGGAGCTTAGCCACAGTGACCATTGGGTTCTTCTTTGCCTCTCTCACCAAGGCTCTTCTCCCCCGATAGCTCAGTTTGGCCGGACGGCCAGCTCTAGGAAGGGTTCTGGTCGTCCCAAACGTCTTCCATTTGAGGATTATGGAGGCCACTGTGCTCTTAGGAACCTTAAGTGCAGCAGAAATTTTTTTGTAACCTTGACCAGATCTGTGCCTTGCCACAATTCTGTCTCTGAGCTCCTCAGGCAGTTCCTTTGACCTCATGATTGTCATTTGCTCTGACATGCACTGTGAGCTGTAAGGTCTTATATAGACAGGTGTGTGGCTTTCCTAATCAAGTCCAATCAGTATAATCAAACACAGCTGGACTCCAATGAAGGTGTAGAACCATCTCAAGGATGATCAGAAGAAATAGACAGCACCTGAGTTACATATGAGGGTCACGGCAAAGGGTCTGAATACTTATGACCATGTGATATTTCAGTTTTTGTTTTTTAATAAATTTGCAAAAATTTCTACATTTCTGTTTTTTTCTGTCCAAGATGGGGTGCTGAGTGTACATTACTGAGAAATAAAATGAACTTTTTTGATTTTTGGAAAATGGCTGCAATGAAACAAAGAGTGAAAAATTTAAAGGGGTCTGAATACTTTCCGTACCCACTGTATGTACACACATATATAAATATACACATGTGTAACCCTGGAACCCCCCCCCCCACCAGAACTCACCCCCCCCCAGTTGAGGGTCCGGGCCAGGTCGTTGCCGGTCCCCAGAGGAAGGATAGCTACTGGGGGGGCGGGGTTTATCTTCAGCTCATCCAGCACAGATAAGATCCAGCCCACCTACACACACACACACACACACACAAAAACACACATACACACACACACACACACACAAACACAAACACACACACAGATTCACACAGACACAAACACACATGTGTATGAGTGCGTGTCCATGTGTGTGTGTGTGTGTGTTTGTCTGTGTGTGTATCTATGTGTGTGTGTGTGTATGTGTGTGTGTGTGTGTGTCTAATGTGGTGAGTAATGTGGGACTCACTGTCCCGTCCCCCCCACAGGCCAGGATCCTCAGGTTGGGCACCTTGGCGTACAGCTCCAGCCTGCAGGAACACCAGAGAAGCAGATACTAGATTTTACTAAATTAAAATGCAACAGCTTGAGATTCTCCAGGGTTCCCTGAACACAGCGTCCTTACCCTCTCTGGGTCCTTACCCCTCTCTGGGTCCTTACCCTCTCTGGGTTCTTACCCCTCTCTGGGTCCTTACCCTCTCTGGGTCCTTACCCTCTTCTCTGGGTCCTTACCCTCTCTCTGGGTCCTTACCCTCTCTCTCTGGGTCCTTACCCTCTCTGGGTTCTTACCCTCTCTCTGGGTCCTTACCCTCTCTCTGGGTCCTTACCCTCTCTGGGTTCTTACCCCTCTCTGGGTCCTTACCCTCTCTGGGTTCTTACCCCTCTCTGGGTCCTTACCCTCTCTCTGGGTCCTTACCCTCTCTCTGGGTCCTTACCCTCTCTCTGGGTCCTTACCCTCTCTCTGGGTCCTTACCCCTCTTTGGGTTCTTACCCCTCTATGGGTCCTTACCCCTTTTTGGGTCTTCCCTCTGGACCCTCTCTCTGGGTCCTTACCCTCTCTCTGGGTCCTTACCCCTCTGGTCCTCTTGGGTCCTTACCCCTCTTTGGGTTCTTACCCTCTCTCTGGGTCCTTACCCCTCTCTGGGTTCTTAGCCCTCTATGGGTTCTTACCCTCTCTCTGGGTCCTTACCCCTCTTTGGGTTCTTACCCCTCTATGGGTTCTTACCCCTCTCTGGGTTCTTACCCCTCTCTGGGTCCTTACCCCTCTGTGGGTCCTTACCCTCTCTCTGGGTCCTTACCCCTCTTTGGGTCCTTACCCTCTCTCTGGGTCCTTACCCTCTCTCTGGGTCCTTACCCCTCTTTGGGTTCGTACCCCTCTATGGGTCCTTACCCCTCTATGGGTCCTTACACCTCTATGGGTTCTATCCCCTCTCTGGGTCCTTACCCCTCTGTGGGTTCTTACCCCTCTCTGGGTCCTTACCCCTCTCTATGGGTTCTAACCCCTCTCTGGGTCCTTACCCCTCTCTGGGTCCTTACCCCTCTGTGGGTTCTTACACCTCTGGGTC
>CM057244.1:32912147-32917147 GCA_029931835.1 Etheostoma nigrum | reverse complement strand
CACCAGACTCCATGTAAATAATCACTACTTTTAGTGTGTATAGAGCAGCATATCTCCACCAGACTCCATGTAAATAATCACTACTTTTAGCGTGTATAGAGCAGCATATCTCCACCAGACTCCATGTAAATAATCACTACTTTTAGCGTGTATAGAGCAGCATATCTCCACCAGACTCCATGTAAATAATCACTACTTTTAGCATGTATAGAGCAGCATATCTCCACCAGACTCCATGTACATAATCACTACTTTTAGTGTGTATAGAGCAGCATATCTCCACCAGACTCCATGTAAATAATCACTACTTTTAGCGTGTATAGAGCAGCATATCTCCACCAGACTCCATGTAAATAATCACTACTTTTAGCATGTATAGAGCAGCATATCTCCACCAGACTCCATGTAAATAATCACTACTTTTAGCGTGTATAGAGCAGCATATCTCCACCAGACTCCATGTAAATAATCACTACTTTTAGCGTGTATAGAGCAGCATATCTCCACCAGACTCCATGTAAATAATCACTACTTTTAGCGTGTATAGAGCAGCATATCTCCACATGTAAATGGTGAATTAAGAGTTTATTCCAACCAGACCAGAGTGGTGATTGTTGGAACAGTGGAAAGATGAACCAAGACGGCTTTTGGTAGTTTTATTTAGTTTCTGTCCACTTTGAATTAAGTGTGTTTTATGATGATAAAAGTAGTGATTATTTACATGGAGTCTGGTTTCATTGGTTCTGGTTGCGCTTCCTAACAAAGTGGAACATGATTATTTCCGTACAGTCCCCAACGTACTCCAGGAGAGTTGATGGTGTCATGACCATGCAGTACGAGTGACGTGGCCACAGGGGGCGCTGTGACTCACCATGGATTTAGCGATGCAGTACTGCTCTCCAACGTAACAGAAGTCTCCAGAGCCGCTGGTCTCAAACCACACGTGGTCCCCGAACTGGGCGTTCTCCTGTAATAGCCATCATCAGACTTTATGTTATTATATTGCAACTTTCACAATAAATTCAGTCGTGAAATATAGTCGTAATATATAATAATATAATAATATAAAATACATACTAAATAATAATATGTATTCTGCATACCTTTTCTCTATCTCTCTACTACTTTATGTATATATATAATTGACTAATTTATATTATATTTTCAATCATGTTATGTTAAAAAGAACATTGATATATATCTATATATATATCTATATATATATATATATATATATATATATATATATATATATATATATATATATATATATATATTCATTCTGAGACTCACGGTCCAGTCGACGGTGCTGCTGAGCTCCAGCGGCGCGGCGGCGTGGGGCAGGGCCGGCACGCCAGGCAGCGCCCCCCCGGGCTGCAGGCCCGACTTCGCCATGGCTTTCCTGAAACCACAAGAGGACAAAACAGCTCTGAAGGAAACAGAGTTCAGAAACCTGTAGGGGGGTCTATAGAGAAACCTGTAGGGGGGGGGGCGGGGGGGTCTATAGAGAAACCTGTAGGGGGGGGGGGGGGGTCTATAGAGAAACATGGCAGCAAAAAGAGAGAAAACAGTGAAGAAATGGGCAGACCTGCATAGCCCCCCCCCCCCCCCCAAAAAAATATCTCGATATAACTTACGATAAATAAACAGATGTTATACTAAAATTAATTAGAGGAAATTATTTCCAACTTACTTTATTAAAACCAATTAAACATAGAATATAAAAGGCACAATTAAAAAAAGAAGCGCGGAAGACGTAACCCCGTATCTCTGAGTAATGCTAAGCTAGCGTTAGCGTTAGCCTCCATGTTACATACAGCAGGAAGCTGCTCCAGCTCTCCAGCTGGGAGTCGTAGCCGCGGGCGCCCGGCGCGCCGAGCGCCCCCCCGGGGACGCCGCAGAGGCCCGGCTGCTGCAGGAAGTAGGCGGAGCTCCTGCGGTTGGGCGGGGGGGGGGCCCTCCCCGGCCAGGGGCTGCCGGCCTTGGACACGGTCGAGATCCTCCGCCTCTTCCGCACCTGGGACGAGTTCCTGCGCAGGCAGCGCGGCGTTCGGATGAGGGAGCGCGTCGCCGGGGGGGGCGCGAATCCTCTGGCGGCGGAGGGCGGGGGCGGGGTGACACGCCGACCCAGAGATGTGATGTCATCGCCGTCGGCCTCGGCCTCCGACACCCGGCCGGCGCCGGATCGCTCCGAGGAACCGGCGCTGTCGGCGTCTGATTGGACGCTGCTGGAGCGGGAAAACATCCTGCGGCGGTTGGCCCCGCCCCTCACCTCCACCTGCTGCACGCCGGTTGGGTCCTCCTCTTCCTCTTCTTCCTCTTCTTCTTCTTCTTCCTCCTCGGCCATCTGGATAAGGCTGGCGAGCAGCATGGACGGGCCCAGCAGGTGCGTGTCGATGGTTCGCAGCTTCCCGACTTTCCGGCGCCGCACGGCGAACCGGGGGTTGAGGCTGGGCGTGGTGGTGCTGGAGCGCCGCCGCACGTGCCCCGCCCACCGGCTGCCCCCGGCGGTCTTTGCCAGTCGGCCGCCGCCAGCACTCTGCGGCACCCCCTGCAGCTGCACGCTGGAGCGGCGGCGCTGCGCCAGCGCGGAGGACGCCAGCCCGGCGTTGGACCGCCGGCGCGCCTTGCTGGTTGGCACGGCAACGCTGGGCCGCCGCTGGTGGCAGGGTGTCGCCTCGCCGCCGGACGGCAGAGCGCCGTCCTTCCTCTTAAAGTGACGGCGGAAAAATGTGTCCATGATGGCGGAGAGACGCTGGCTCGACTCTGGCTGTTGGTGCAAAAAGCAGTTAGCCTCGCAGCAGCGCCGCTCAAAACACATACTTATATATAAAATATACAGTATATAAAAAATATACTGTATATTATATATATATCTCACTGGCACAATTAGATAGAGACAAAACATTTGACACATTTTTTTAGCTTTTTTTGGACACTTTTAATGACTTTTTTGGACATTTTATTAAGTTTTTTTGAGACTTTTCATAAGCTTTGACTGAGCTTTTTTGACAAATTTTATAAGATTTTTTGACACATTTTATGAGCTTTTAAGGAAACTTTTAATGACATTTATTGAGACTTTTTATGAGCTTTTTCGACACATTTTCAGAAAGCAGTCCGCCTCGTAGCAGCGCTGCTCAAACCAGATTTTATATCAGAAACTACATCTCTGGCACAAGAGAGACAATTGACTCATTTTCTAAGCTATTTGGACACTTTTTATGAGGTATTTGAGACTTTTTCTGAGCGTTGGATAAAACAGTCTCTGATTTGGTCTGTTTGAGTTGTAATTGTCCTGAAAACATTGGACAGAGACAGTCTTACTGTAGATGAACCGATGTTGTTGGAGCTGTCGACACAGACTAATTACTGGAGTAGTGTTGTTGTTTGCAGGGCGAGAGGCCAGCAGGTAGCCGTGACATTAAGTACTCTTCCTTCCTGTCGGCATGCCGCCCCCCTCCACGCTTCCTCACAGTTTTTCATAATTCATGTTCCTGTGTGTAACACCGGCAGGAAACGCCTCTGATGACAGACCTGTTGTCTTCTACATCGTTAGGTCCAACCTTTCTGGTCCGAGGCTTCCCCACAGTCTTACCACATGAACTCACGTAACCCTTTATTGATTCTCAAATTATAGGTGCATTCCCACCAGACTCCATGTAAATAATCACTACTTTTAGCGTGTATAGAGCAGCATATCTCCACCAGACTCCATGTAAATAATCACTACTTTTAGCGTGTATAGAGCAGCATATCTCCACCAGACTCCATGTAAATAATCACTACTTTTAGCATGTATAGAGCAGCATATCTCCACCAGACTCCATGTAAATAATCACTACTTTTAGCGTGTATAGAGCAGCATATCTCCACCAGACTCCATGTAAATAATCACTACTTTTAGCGTGTATAGAGCAGCATGTCTCCACCAGACTCCATGTAAATAATCACTACTTTTAGCGTGTATAGAGCAGCATATCTCCACCAGACTCCATGTAAATAATCACTACTTTTAGCGTGTATAGAGCAGCATATCTCCACCAGACTCCATGTAAATAATCACTACTTTTAGCGTGTATAGAGCAGCATATCTCCACCAGACTCCATGTAAATAATCACTACTTTTAGCGTGTATAGAGCAGCATATCTCCACCAGACTCCATGTAAATAATCACTACTTTTAGCGTGTATAGAGCAGCATATCTCCACCAGACTCCATGTAAATAATCACTACTTTTAGCGTGTATAGAGCAGCATATCTCCACCAGACTCCATGTAAATAATCACTACTTTTAGCGTGTATAGAGCAGCATATCTCCACCAGACTCCATGTAAACAATCAGGACTTTTAGTGTGAACATCTGTCCTGTAGGGTTACATTACAGCTTGTTTCTACCTGATTGTGTCCTGAGATCATTGGCTCAACTACAGCAGATTAGCTGCAGGACGTGACGCCAGCAGCTAACACTCTACTTATAGCCCGTCCTGATTACTTTCCCTCCACAGCCTCCTCACCTGTCACCTGTGTGCTCCGGTTACCGCAGGTTACAGGTAATCACCCCCACCAGGTCACCTGACGAGGTCACCAGGTCACCTGACTCTCAGTGACAACAAAGCAAACTGCAATATTTATTTATTATTTATTATTTAATATTTAACCGTTTAATTTCATTATGGTGGAATATTAATATTTATTAATATTAAGTGTTGAAGAGTCACAGATGAAGTGAAAGCTGTCCTGCACTGGGTGCTACGCCGGTCGCCATGGGTTACGGGAAGGTGTTTACGTAGGTGGAGCGCTCGATGCACCATCGCCGTGGTTACGACATCTGGTATGAAAACATCTGAAAGAATACGAGCGACGCTGGCTACTTCCTCGATGTGGTTACCGTGGTAACGGACTGAGGAGGGGGGGGGTGGAGGACGTTATTGCGTCATCGGCCATGAAAAATACAAAAACACCCCCCCCCGCCCAAAAAAAAAACAATACAGGAAAT
>CM057244.1:32897147-32902147 GCA_029931835.1 Etheostoma nigrum | reverse complement strand
ATGCTGCTCTATACAAGCTAAAAGTAGTGATTATTTACATGGAGTCTGGTGGAGATATGCTGCTCTATACACGCTAAAAGTAGTGATCATTTACATGGAGTCTGGTGGAGATATGCTGCTCTATACACGCTAAAAGTAGTGATTATTTACATGGAGTCTGGTGGAGATATGCTGCTCTATACACGCTAAAAGTAGTGATTATTTACATGGAGTCTGGTGGAGATATGCTGCTCTATACACACTAAAAGTAGTGATTATTTACATGGAGTCTGGTGGAGATATGCTGCTCTATACACACTAAAAGTAGTGATTATTTACATGGAGTCTGGTGGTGGAGAACTCGCTCCACCACTTTGTTTATCTTACGTTAGCACCTCTCTCTCTCTCTATCCCCAGTGGGGAAATCACAATATACACTCCGTTTTGCCAGTTATCACTACACACACACACACACAGATGTGGAGGGGCTGCCAGTGCTGGACCACCTCCCTGATGCGTTGGGGGTTCGGTGCCTTGCTCAAGAGCACCTGGCACCTCTCCAGCTACCAGTCCAGACCGGAAACCCCCCTCGATTCTACACCGCCGTCGATTCTACACATGACCATTAAATGACCTGAAGTGTCTTGCTTAGGGACACGTTGGTTGATGGGAATCAAACCCACAACCCCAACACCTGAGGCATGTGTCGCATCCACGGCCCCATCACCAGCTGTTCTAATGTTTCACACTCAGATATGGTGATAACCGCCCAACCCCAATCTTCCATAAGTTGAATAAAAGCAGCCACTGACCTCCTGCAGAAGATCCTGAGGCCGGTGAAGGTCCTGGAGCTGTGGAGGCAGGGGGGGTTGGGGGGTCCGGGGGGGGCGGAGACCGAGGAGGAGGAGGAGGACGCCCCCCCATCATGCAGCGGGGAGTCCGGAGCCGGCGGCTCCTCCTCGGACTGCTGCTCCGGGTCCATGGCCCCTTCCTTCCTTCCTCCCTCCTTCCCTCCTTCTCTCCTTCTTCCCTCCTCCCTTCCTTCCTTCCTTCTCTCTCAGTTAGTCAGATTTTAGAAAGCGATGCACGCGCCATTCTGACAGCTTCTCTATACCCAGAGGAACTTTTTACAACCGGAAGCAGCCAAAACAAAAACAACTGTTAGAGTTTTCTCCTCTTACCCCCCCCCCCCCCTGCAGCCGTTTAAGAAGCCTCTCTCCTCCTCATGTCATGCTGCTCTTCCTTCTTCTCTTCCTCTCTTCCTCTCTTCTTCTCGCCACAGGCACGCGCACACAGAGCTGCAAATTCACCAAGTTTTAAAAACAAAAACACGCAAAGCGGAAGTGTAGTCCCCCCCCACTCCGTTTCTTATCCACCACTTCTTCTTCTTCTTCTTCTTCTTCTCCTTCTTCACACTTTCAGTCCTCCGCTGCGCGTGCCTGCTCTCTCTGTTCTTTGACACTTTTTATCTCAGCTCTGCGGCTCTCCCTCTCTGTCTCTAAGCCCCGCCCCTCCCGGGCTCTGCCTGCCTGTGATTGGCTGAGAGTGGAGAAGTGAGGGCCCGGTGCGCCACCTGCTGGAGCTGCTGGGAGGAAATGAACTCCTTCTCTCCTCGGAGTCCCATCTGAGCCAGATGTTTCATCACGGAGACAGAAAGGTCTGATCACTGACTTATTCTGGAAATATAGACAGATAATATAGATAAATATAGATGTGTATTAAAAGCAGGCTTAGTGTAGTGTAATATATATATATATATATATATATATATATATATATATATATATATATATATATATACAGTGAGGAAAATAAGTATTTGAACACCTGTCTATCAGCTAGAATTCTGACCCTCAAAGACCTGTTAGTCTGCCTTCAAAATGTCCACCTCCACTCCATTTATTATCCTAAATTAGATGCACCTGTTTGAGGTCGTTAGCTGCATAAAGACACCTGTCCACCCCATACAATCAGTAAGAATCCAACTACTAACATGGCCAAGACCAAAGAGCTGTCCAAAGACACTAGAGACTAAATTGTCCCCCTCCACAAGGCTGTAAAGGGCTACGGGGACATGTCCAAGCAGCTTGGTGAAAAAAGGTCCACTGTTGGAGCAATCATTAGAAAATGGAAGAAGCTAAACATGACTGTCAATCTCCCTCGGACTGGGGCTCCATCCAGATCTCACCTCGTGGGGTCTCAATGATCCTAAGAAAGGTGAGAAATCAGCCCAGAACTACACGGGAGGAGCTGGTCCAGGACCTGAAAAGAGCTGGGACCACCGTTTCCAAGGTTACTGTTGGTAATACACTAAGACAGGGGTCTTCAACAGGGGGTCCGCGACCCCTAGGGGGTCCGCGGAGGTACTGCATGGGGGTCGCGAAAGTAGTGGTTGATTAGACTTTTTTTTATATTCTATATTATATTTTTATATTTTATATAAAAATGTCCATTTGAATAGCTTTTATGCATGATTACATGCAATTGACAGACATTGTTGATCTTGGCAGGTATCAGTTTATTGTGTTATGTTATGTTTATAAATGGCAGTGGCATGGCCACCCTACTCACTGTGCCTCGCACATGTTTAAAATAAAAACATGAATATATGAACCTGTGTATTATTTGAGTATCTTAGTATTGAATGCACAATAACAAGGTACATTTACACATGGCACTATAGGACCAGTTTGATATAACACAATTTTATACAATATATATAATTAGGGGGTCCCCGCTCCATCTCGCCATCAGTTTGGGGGTCCTTGGCCTGGAAAACGTTGAAGACCCCTGCACTAAGACGTCATGGTTTGAAATCATGCATGGCACGGAAGGTTCCCCTGCTTAAACCAGCACATGTCAAGGCCGTCTTAAGTTTGCCAACGACCATTTGGATGATCCAGAGGAGTCATGGGAGAAAGTCATGTGGTCAGATGAGACCAAAATAGAACTTTTTGGTCATAATTCCACTAACCGTGTTTGGAGGAAGAAGAATGATGAGGACCATCCCAAGACCACCATCCCTACTGTGAAGCATGGGGGGGTAGCATCATGCTTTGGGGGTGTTTTTCTGCACATGGGACAGGGAGACTGCACTGTATTAAGGAGAGGAGGACCGGGCCATGTATTGGGAGATTTTGGGGAACAACCTCCTTCCCTCAGTTAGAGCATTGAAGATGGGTCGAGGCTGGGTCTTCCAACATGACAATGACCCGAAGCACACAGCCAGGAGAACCAAGGAGGGGCTCTGGAAGAAGCAGATCAAGGTTCTGGGGGGGCCTAGCCAGTCTCCAGACCTAAACCCAATAGAGAATCTTTGGAGGGAGCTCAAACTCCGTGTTTCTCAGCGACAGCCCAGAAACCTGACTGATCTAGAGAAGATCTGTGTGGAGGAGTGGGCCAAAATCCCTTCTGCAGTGTGTCAAACCTGGTGAAGAACTACAGGAAACGTTTGACCTCTGGAACTGCAAACAAAGGCTACTGGACCAAATATTAACATTGATTTTCTCAGGTGTTCAAATACTTATTTGCAGCTGTATCATACAAATAAATAGTTAAAAAATCATACATTGTGATTTCTGGATGTTCTTTTTAGATTATGTCTCTCACAGTGGACATGCACCTACGAGGACAATTTCAGACCCTCCATGATTTCTAAGTGGGAGAACTTGCAAAATAGCAGCGTGTTCAAATACTTATTATACTTACTGTATATATATGTAAAAAAAACAAATCCCCCTCTCCCCCCTTGTGGGGGGGTATGTGTCATCCTCAAACTCGGGTCCTCTACCAGAGGCCTGGGAGTTTGAGGGTTCTGTTCCTAGGACTGCACTCTTCTGGACAGAGACCTCTGATGGTTTACCTGGAATCTGCTGGAGCCCCTCTCCCAGTTTGGGGGTCCCAGCCCCCCCGCTGGAGCCCCTCTCCCAGTTTGGGGGTCCCAGCCCCCCCCCTGCTGGAGCCCCTCTCCCAGTTTGGGGGTCCCAGCCCCCCCAGTGCACCACTGTTGCTCTTACTTTCCACATCTTCTCTAGCTCCTCTTTCAGCCCTTGGTATTTCTCCAGCTTCTCGTGTTCCTTCTTATTGATGTTGCGATCGCTTGGGATCGCCACATCTATCACTACTGCCTTCTTCTGCTGTCTGTCCATCAACACCATGTCTG
The DNA here is from genome assembly GCA_029931835.1 of Etheostoma nigrum. Lineage (NCBI taxonomy): Eukaryota > Metazoa > Chordata > Actinopteri > Perciformes > Percidae > Etheostoma > Etheostoma nigrum. The sequence continues at coordinate 32,898,006 of CM057244.1, read as the reverse complement.
GTTGGTTAGCCATCACCAGTTTGTCAGTCTGGATCTTGAAGTCCCACAGGATCTTAGCTCGGTCATTCTCCGAGAATGACCGAGTGTGTATATATATATATATATATATATATATACACGGTGCCTCTGCTAAATAGTCTCAGGAAGGAACTAGTTTTGGTGGAAGTTCTCCAAAATACCCCTAGGGGGACATGTACCTCCTCCGGTCCTCCAAAGTACCCCTAGGGGGACATATACCCCCTGCAGTACTCCAAAGTACCCTAGGGGGACATGTACCCCCTGCAGTCCTCCAAAGTACCCCTAAGGGGACATGTACCCCCTGCAGTACTCCAAAGTACCCCTAGGGTGACGTGTACCCCCTGCAGTCCTCCAAAGTACCCCTAGGGGGACGTGTACCCCCTGCAGTCCTCCAAAGTACCCCTAGGGGGACGTGTACCCCCTCCAGTCCTCCAAAGTACCCCTAGGGGGACGTGTACCCCCTCCAGTCCTCCAAAGTACCCCTAGGGTGACGTGTACCCCCTGCAGTCCTCCAAAGTACCCCTAGGGGGACGTGTACCCCCTCCAGTCCTCCAAAGTACCCCTAGGGGGACGTGTACCCCCTCCAGTCCTCCAAAGTACCCCTAGGGGGACGTGTACCCCCTCCAGTCCTCCAAAGTACCCCTAGGGGTATTTTTGCATGTTTCTCCCGACATTTGTAAAGCTTATTTGTTTGTCATTTTTTTGACTTTTTTGTGACTTTTTTCAACATCTTTTCACATTTTAGTCACTTTATTTGACATTTATTCACATTTTAGTCACTTTTAATGACGTTTTTCTCTCTTTTTAAAACTTTTTTTAACATTTGTGGACGGCGGCCGAG
>CM057244.1:32884647-32892147 GCA_029931835.1 Etheostoma nigrum | reverse complement strand
CAGGAGCCTCCTGATTGGTTTAGAGATGTGATGGGAGATCTGAGAGCAGGAGCCTCCTGATTGGTTTAGAGATGTGATGGGAGATCTGAGAGCAGGAGCCTCCTGATTGGTTTAGAGATGTGAGGGGAGATCTGAGAGCAGGAGCCTCCTGATTGGTTTAGAGATGTGAGGGGAGATCTGAGATCCAGAACAACAGGAAGTTATTATCCAACAGATAATAACAACTCTGCTCACTGACTAGGTTAAATCGGGGGGGAGGGGGGGGGGGTAGCTCAGTCCTTGGGGGTCGGGTTGGGAACCGGAGGGTTGCTGGTTCAAGTCCCATCCATCCATCTTCATCCCCTTATCCAGTATCTGGTCTTGGGGGGCAGCAGTTCCAGCAGGGGACCCCAAACTTCCCTTTCCCGAGCCCAAGGCGTTCCCAGGCCAGATTGGAGATATAATCCCTCCACCTAGTCCTGGGTCTTCCCCAAGGCCTCCTCCCAGCTGGACGTCCCTCCACCTAGTCCTGGGTCTTCCCCAAGGCCTCCTCCCAACTGGACATCCCTCCACCTAGTCCTGGGTCTTCCCCAAGGCCTCCTCCCAGCTGGACGTCCCTCCACCTAGTCCTGGGTCTTCCCCAAGGCCTCCTCCCAGCTGGACGTCCCTCCACCTAGTCCTGGGTCTTCCCCAAGGCCTCCTCCCAGCTGGACGTCCCTCCACTAGTCCTGGGTCTTCCCCAAGGCCTCCTCCCAACTGGACATCCCTCCACCTAGTCCTGGGTCTTCCCCAAGGCCTCCTCCCAGCTGGACGTCCCTCCACCTAGTCCTGGGTCTTCCCCAAGGCCTCCTCCCAGCTGGACGTCCCTCCACCTAGTCCTGGGTCTTCCCCAAGGCCTCCTCCCAGCTGGACGTCCCTCCACCTAGTCCTGGGTCTTCCCCAAGGCCTCCTCCCAACTGGACATCCCTCCACCTAGTCCTGGGTCTTCCCCAAGGCCTCCTCCCAGCTGGATGTCCCTCCACTAGTCCTGGGTCTTCCCCAAGGCCTCCTCCCAACTGGACATCCCTCCACTAGTCCTGGGTCTTCCCCAAGGCCTCCTCCCAACTGAACGTCCCTCCACCTAGTCCTGGGTCTTCCCCCGAGGCCTTCCCACCTAGTCCTTGGTCTTCCCCCGAGGCCTTCCCACCTAGTCCTGGGTCTTCCCCAAGGCCTCCTCCCAGCTGGACGTCCCTCCACCTAGTCCTGGATCTTCCCCAGGGCCTCCTCCCAGCTGGACGTCCCTCCACCTAGTCCTGAGTAACTCCAGAGGGACGATGTCCAGACTCTGACCCCTGAAGAACCATAACTCCAGAGGGACGATGTCCAGACTCTGACCCCTGAAGAACCATAACTCCAGAGGGATGATGTCCAGACTCTGACCGCAGAGGGGTGATGTCCAGACTCTGACCCCTGAAGAACCATAACTCCAGAGGGATGATGTCCAGACTCTGACCCCTGAGAGATGATGTCCAGACTCTGACCCCTGAAGAACCATAACTCCAGAGGGATGATGTCCAGACTCTGACCCCTGAGAGATGATGTCCAGACTCTGACCCCTGAAGTACCATAACTCCAGAGGGATGATGTCCAGACTCTGACCCCTGAGAGATGATGTCCAGACTCTGACCCCTGAAGAACCATAACTCCAGAGGGATGATGTCCAGACTCTGACCCCTGAGAGATGATGTCCAGACTCTGACCCCTGAAGAACCATAACTCCAGAGGGATGATGTCCAGACTCTGACCCCTGAAGAACCATAACTCCAGAGGGATGATGTCCAGACTCTGACCCCAGAGAGATGATGTCCAGACTCTGACCCCTGAAGAACCATAACTCCAGAGGGATGATGTCCAGACTCTGACCCCTGAGAGATGATGTCCAGACTCTGACCCCTGAAGAACCCTAACTCCAGAGGGATGATGTCCAGACTCTGACCCCAGAGAGATTATGTCCAGACTCTGACCCCTGAAGTACCATAACTCCAGAGGGATGATGTCCAGACTCTGACCCCAGAGAGATTATGTCCAGACTCTGACCCCTGAAGAACCCTAACTCCAGAGGGATGATGTCCAGACTCTGACCCCAGAGAGATTATGTCCAGACTCTGACCCCTGAAGAACCATATCTCCAGAGGGACGATGTCCAGATTATGTCCAGACTCTGACCCCTGAGAGATGATGTCCAGACTCTGACCCCTGAAGAACCATAATAACAGATAGTTTTCAGTAAAAAGCATCACGTTCCCTCTGAGATGAAGAGGAGAAGAAGAATGAAGGAGCAGAAACGTTCTATACTGTGTCTCCCTCTGGTGGTTGGTCTCAGAGCTGCAAACAACAACAACAGAGACATCAGCTCATAAAAGACGTGTTATATTATATATTAATATTATATATATATTATGTTAAAGAGGCATTCAATGTCTGTCTGTCTGTCTCTCTGTCTGTCTCTCTCTCTCTCTGTCTGTCTGTGTGTGTGAGCAGGAATCTTAATGTGGAAAGTAACTAGTAACACAAGTAACTAGAGTAACTAGTAACTAAAGCAACTAGTAACTAGAGTAACTAGTAACTAAAGTAACTTGAGTAAATAGTAACTAAAGCTGTCAGATGAATGTAGTGGAGTAACTAAAGTAACTAATAACTAGAGTAAATAGTAACTAAAGTAACTAATGTAACTAGTAACTAAAGTAACTAGTAACTAAAGCTGTCAGATTAATGTAGTGGAGTAACTAAAGTAACTAGTAACTAGAGTAACTAGTAACTAAAGTAACTAATGTAACTAGTAACTAAAGTAACTAGTAACTAAAGCTGTCAGATTAATGTAGCGGAGTAACTAAAGTAACTAGTAACTAGAGTAACTAGTAACTAGAGTAACTAGTAACTAAAGCTGTCAAATGAGTGCAGTGGAGTAACTAGTAACTAAAGTAACTAGTAACTAAAGATACAATACTCCTCAAGTAAAGTACCTCAACATTTGGACTCAAGTGGGATGAATAAAGTATTATCTAATGTAATCTAATGTAATCTAAGTACAGTAATGGAGTAAATGTACTTAGTTACATTCCACCACTGCTGTATGTATTGTGTGTGTGTGTGTGTTAGTAAAGAAGGCCGTGCCGCCTCCTCCCCTCCAGAGCGCACCGGCCCCTCCAGCGGCGAGCAGCCGAACATCGAGCCTGAAACGCGGCAGACAGACTGAGGGCCTCCGGCCCGGGTCTGGTTCTCTGGCTCCATGAAGGCGAACCACAGCAGACACAACAAACTGCTCCGCGGCTCTGCTGAGTTACATGGAGAGTGTGTACTACTCTGTGTGTGTGTGTGTGTGTGTGTGTGTGTGTACGTATGAGAGAGGACTTTCTCTCCATAGAGTTTCAGTGAGTTTACATCCGGGTTTTTTCCCTAGGCAATGGAAGCCGTAGCACCGCCGTTCCTTAGGCAAAGTGAAATAAATTCGCCGCACCGACAAAAAAAGTAGTCCGCTTTTCGAACACATTTTCTCCCCACATCGCGCCGCTGATCCGTTAAATTTAACGAACTTTAACGACAACACGAGCCAACATTAAACGATTTGTCGCAGATTAACGCGCCTCAGTTGGACGTGTGAGTAGTTCTTGTCCCCCTTCCTCTAGCTCCGGGGGCGCAGGGATACGCGCTGTGCTGAGGCCGAGCTGAATGAGATTGAAGAAGAGTTCTTCTTGTTTTGTAGCTTCAGTTTCTCTGTTTTTACACAAATTTTACTGAAACTAAATATAAAATACAGCAACAAAATAAAGCCCGGCGGGGAAAGAGTGAGCCGGACTGTTTGTACGCTGTTATTCCATCGTGGATCGGCTTCTTATAGAGATATATATATATATATATATTTAATTAATCTAGAGGAGGACTGCTGCTGAGTAAGTGCACATTGGGCTTTTTTAATTCCATAACTTTAATTCTTCCCTGTTGTCAAACTTCAGCGGTCTGTGGCCGTGTGTGTCCGCCGGGGTGTGTGTGTGTGTCGGCGGGCAGGTGTGCGGGCTGCTGCGGGTCTCCGGGAACCAGGGTCCCGGTGTGTTTGGGTGTATTTTAGCTGGTTCTGGGAGTTGGTGTTGTGGAGGACAAGGGGGCCGAGACAACTTAGACCCGCCGACGGCTGCTGCTTGCTGCTCGTTCTCCGGTCTCACCATTCTTAAAAAGATGGCGTCCTCAACGGGCCACTATTCCTCTTCTTTACCCCCTTCGTCCCCACTCTGTTGTTCTTTTCCCGCCACGCTATTCTTCATCTTTGCTGTAAGTTGGCTGGTTAGCGTTAGCAGCTAGCTGGCTACCTAGCATTAGCGGCTAACGCTAGCTAGCGTAGCCGATCCACTTGTTCTCCGTAACATCTGAGCAATGTCGGACGGCTGAGCTTCGCTTCGCTTTGGGGGGGTTGTTTTCTGTGTTTCTTCCCGATGTTGAAACACACTTAAATACGTTAAATACGTGACTTTACCGAGAGGTACGGCGAGACAGTGTTGGGCACCCAGACGGCCATATAGTGGCTTAACAACGAGGTTATAAAACATTTTATTCCGTCGCCGAAACACACACAAAAACACATCACTTTTCAGTGTTTCACCTCCCGCAGCGGAACGCAGCACTTAGCGGCTCTCATCTTGAAACCCTCCATTTTAGCTTCGTTTCTCGGCTTTTCGGGGCCCTGTGCAGCGGTATGTGGTGCTGATGGAAGTTTATCCGGACTACTTCAGGTCCCACCCGGGGAGCAATTACTCCAATTAACCGGCCGCGTTAACGCACAGCCGGGGCGCTTAAATCGGCTGTTTTTAAACAGGAGTTTGGTGTAACTCTTGTGTTTCCTCCTGGGTCCAAAATTTGACATTTTTGTCAATTTTTCAGGGTTCTTTGGGTTGTTTTCACCACCACCTTACTAGTTTTATACTGTTTGGAATGCATGGTCAATAACCCTCATTTATATAGAACTAGGACGAAAATGTCAGTTTAATTTAGTCAGAAAGTACTTTAACAAGTATAATTGTGAGGTACTTTTCAGGGGAAAATGTGCTTTTTATTAGGAGCTTAAATCGGCTGTTTTTAAACAGGAGTTTGGTCTAACTCTTGTGTTTCCTCCTGGGTCAAAAACAGGCAAAAATTTGACTTTTTTGTCTGTTTTTCAGGGTTTTTTGGGTTGTTTTCACCACCACCACCTTACTAGTTTTGTACTGTTTGGAATTCATGGTCAATAACCCTCATTTATATAGAATTATACCTAATATTAGAGTTGAAATAGCAGAAAGTATGAATTATTTTGACTATTTGTTATACATTACTGATAAATCAATTTAAGCTGCATCTCTCTGTTTACACGTTACTGGAGTTTGATATAGTCAGAAAGTACTTTAACAAGTATAATTTTGAGGTACTTTTCTGCTACTTTACAACATTTCAGAGGGAAATAACCCTGTAACCCTTGTGTTTCCTCCTGAGTCCAAAATTTGACATTTTTGTCAATTTTTCAGGGTTTTTTGGGTTGTTTTCACCACCACCTTACTAGTTCTATACTGTTTGGAATGCATGGTCAATAACCCTCATTTATGTAGAACTAGGACGAAAATGTCAGTTTGATATAGTCAGAAAGTACTTTAACAAGTATAGTTTTGAGGTACTTTTCAGGGGGAAATGTGCTTTTTATAAGGAGATTAAATCTCCTGTTTTTAAACAGGAGTTTGGTCTAACTCTTGTGTTTCCTCCTGGGTCCAAAACAGACAAAAATTTGACATTTTTGTCCCTTTTTCTGACTTTTTTTTTAGTTTTCACCACCACCACCTTACTAGTTCTATACTGTTTAGAATCCATGGTCAATAATCCTCATTTTTATAGAACTAGACCTAATATTAGAGTTAAAAAGCAGAAATTATGAATTATTTTGACTAATATTGATAAATCAATTTAAGCTGCATCTCTCTGTTTACACGTTACTGGAGTTTGATATAGTCAGAAAGTACTTTAACAAGTATAATTTTGAGGTACTTTTCAGGGGAAAATGTGCTTTTTATTAGGAGCTTAAATCGGCTGTTTTTAAACAGGAGTTTGGTCTAACTCTTGTGTTTCCTCCTGGGTCAAAAACAGACAAACATTTGACATTTTTGTCTGTTTTTCAGGGTTTTTTGGGTTGTTTTCACCACCACCACCTTACTAGTTTTATACTGTTTGGAATTCATGGCCAATAACCCTCATTTATATAGAATTATACCTAATATTAGAGTTGAAATAGCAGAAAGTATGAATTATTTCGACTATTTGTTATACATTACTGATAAATCAATTTAAGCTGCATCTCTCTGTTTACACGTTACTGGAGTTTGATATAGTCAGAAAGTACTTTTACACAAGTATCATTTTGAGGTACTTTTCAGAGGGAAATGTGCTTTATATTAGGAGCTTAAATCGGCTGTTTTTAAACAGGAGTTTGGTTTGAAGACAACAAATGAACTCAATGTTATGCATCAGTGACACATCTCTCTCTCTGTCTCTCTCTGTCTCTCTCTCTCTCTCTTTCTGTCTCTGTCTCTCTCTTTCTGTCTCTGTCTCTCTCTGTCTGTCTCTCTCTCTATACATTACTACAGTTTAGTTTTAGTCAAAAAGTACTTTTGCATAAGTACTTTACTATTATTTTCAGTTACTTTATACTTGTACTCCATTAATCTCGGGACATTGTTCCCTTTTACATCCACAGCTACGTTCAGCAGTGGTTGAATAGATCTACGCTTACTGTAGTACATTTACCAGTACTATACTTACTGTAGTACATTTACCAGTACTATACTTACTGTAGTACATTTACCAGTACTATACTTACTGTAGTACATTTACCAGTACTATACTTACTGTAGTACATTTACCAGTACTATACTTACTGTAGTACATTTACCAGTACTATACTTACTTTAGTACATTTACCAGTACTATACTTACTTTAGTACATTTACCAGTACTATACACAATTATCTAATATTTCTGCTACTTTACTTTTACTCCAGTACAATTCGGAGAGATATGTTGTACTTTTTTACAAGCGGCTTAAAACGGCTGTTTTTAAACAGGAGTTTGGTGTAAAGTCTAATAAACTGATCTATGCAGTAATATGCAGGTCATAATGTAATCTGATTACATGTTACTGGGGTTTTTATTTAGTCAGAAAGTACTTTTACACAAGTATCATTTTGAGGTACTTTTCTGCTACTTCATACTTCTACTCAAAGGGATTTGTTGTACTTATTTCTTTACATTTATCTCTTTTCAGCAGTTGTGGAAAGTAACTAAGTACATTTACTGAAGTACATGTTCCAATACTTGGGTATTTCCATGTTCTAGTACTTGTACATAACTTGGGTATTTCCATTCTCTGCTACTTTATACTTGTACTCAACTACTTTTTTACAAGCGGCTTAAACGGCTGTTTTTTAAACAGGAGTTTGGTGTAAAGTCTAATAAACTGATCTATGCAGT
>CM057244.1:32865548-32884147 GCA_029931835.1 Etheostoma nigrum | reverse complement strand
TAAATTATAGAGCGGTCTAGACCTGCTCTATCTGTAAATTATACAGCGGTCTAGACCTGCTCTATCTGTAAATTATAGAGCGGTCTAGACCTGCTCTACCTGTAAATTATAGAGCGGTCTAGACCTGCTCTAGCTGTAAATTATAGAGAGGTCTAGACCTGCTCTATCTGTAAATTATAGAGTGGTCTAGACCTGCTCTATCTGTAAATTATAGAGTGGTCTAGACCTGCTCTACCTGTAAATTATAGAGCGGTCTAGACCTGCTCTATCTGTAAATTATAGAGAGGTCTAGACCTGTAAATTAAAGAATAAAAGAATCTCTGCAGTCCACTATGTGATGATTGTGCTGCCTTCAGGAACAGCTGGAGTCCTACGGACGTCCCGCTATTCAGAGGCTGCAGCAACATTAAGGACGTTGCCATGGAGACGACGACGGTGTGACCGTCCCGTGATGAGCAGAGACCATTCTTAAAGTTAATATTTTATTAACCCCCCGGTGTCTTCAGGTCTAATCTGACCCCTTTCCAAAAAGTTTCTATATCAGAAATTTGGGTTTCTTTCAAATTAATGTTGCCATAGTAACGAGGATGGTTCCCAACAACGCTCCTCACACGGTACATTAATCATCAGGTCTCTACTCTCACTGGATTTGGACAGACACACACACTTTTCAATAGTAAAACTTTTGTCTTGAGGAGCGACGCACTGACGACGGCTTTGTTGCTACAGAAATTAATCAAACAACTAATTATAAAAATATTTGCAGATTAATTTAGTTCCTGATGATAAACAGAGAGAAGAGTTTTACCTGCTGCTTCCTCGGCCGTCTCCGTGTGCTGATGTTTCCTCCTCCTCATCTTCCTCATCGTCCTCCTCCTCCTCCTCCCCTTCAGAGCTGCTGTCTGTGTCAGCTGCAGCTGACACAGACAGCAGCTCTGTGGACACACACACACATCAAAATACACACACACATCAAAATATACACACACACATCAAAATACACACACACACACATCAAAATATACACACACACATACATCAGCACACACACACACACACACAACAAAATACACACACACATCAGAATAGACACACACACACAGAGACAGACACACACACACAAAGTGAGAAATGTGAGGGAGAAGCGCACTTAGACACAAAAACACAGAAACAGTGGTTCCAGGTTGAAAAAAGACAAAATGACCCTTTAATGAAAGTGAATGAACTCAGAAAGTCTCCATAACATGATCTTCTTTATTAACTCTTCAAAAAACAGAGACACGGCTCACGTAGAAAAACATTACAAAAGCCTAATAGGAGATATTTTTTACAGTGTGTTCAGGGGACAGGCAGCTAGCAGATAGTGAGGAGATGTTTTTTACAGTGTGTTCAGGGGACAGGCAGCTAGCAGATAGGGAGATATTTTTTACAGTGTGTTCAGGGGACAGACAGCTAGCAGATAGTGAGGAGATGTTTTTTACAGTGTGTTCAGGGGACAGGCAGCTAGCAGATAGTGAGGAGATGTTTTTTACAGTGTGTTCAGGGGACAGGCAGCTAGCAGATAGGGAGATATTTTTTACAGTGTGTTCAGGGGACAGGCAGCTAGCAGATAGTGAGGAGATATTTTTTACAGTGTGTTCAGGGGACAGACAGCTAGCAGATAGTGAGGAGATGTTTTTTACAGTGTGTTCAGGGGACAGACAGCTAGCAGATAGTGAGGAGATGTTTTTTACAGTGTGTTCAGTGTGGACTCACTAATCTCAGGTAAACAGGGCTGAAATATTAAAGACCTGCAGCGCGTTAACCCTCCTGTTGTCTTACAAAAACTTTCTATATCACAACTATGACAGAAAAAAGTTGAAAAAAAACTACAAAAACGTGGGAAAGAAAAATTCAACACAAACATTCTGTTTTTAAACGTTGGAAATGTGAAAACAAAAATATCGGGAAAGGTGACAAAAAATTGTTAAAAAATTGACTAAAACAATTAAAAAAACATCAAAAAGTGACAAAAAAATTGGAATAGGACAAAAACGTTGAAAGGTTAAAAAGAAAATGTCGAAATTTTAACCCCGAAAAACACAAAGTTGCAGGTCTATGGGACGACGACAGGAGGGTTAACGCGTGTGGAAGAGTCACGTGACGTGGAGTCATGTGACGTGGAGTCATGTGACGTGGAGTCATGTGATGTTGTGTAGAGTTGTTCCCTCCTGGTCCTGGTCCTGGTCCTCCATGATGGCCTGCAGAGCCTCCAGTCCCTCCACCGACACCGTCAGACTGCCGATTACCTCACTGCTGTTCTCCACGTCCAACACTACACACACAAACACAGAGACACACACACACACACACACAAACAGAGAGACAGACACACACACACACACACACACACAGAGAGACAGACACACACACACGCGCGCACACACACACAGAGAGACAGACACACACACACGCGCGCACACACACACATGCATGCACACACAGACACGCACACAGAGAGAGACACACACATGCACACGCACGCACGCACACACACATGCACACACGTACACGCACACACACACGCAGACACACACAGACACGCACACAGAGACACACACGCAGACACAGACACACACAGAGACACACACACACATGCAGAGATAGACACACACGCGCAAACAGACACACAAACACACAAAATAAAGGTAATATTCAAGCAGCTGTGATTTTAAATAATTAAAAAACATGAAACATTGTGTATCTGTTAATTAACAGATTAATGCATGTGTGTGTCTCTGTATCTGTGTGTGTGTGTGTGTATGTGTCTCTGCGTGTGTGTGTGTATGTGTCTCTGTGTGTGTGTGTGTGTGTGTGTGTGTATGTGTGTGTATGTGTGTGTGTGTCTCTACGTGTGTGTGTGTGTGTGTATGTGTGTGTGTGTGTCTCTACGTGTGTGTGTGTGTGTGTGTGTGTGTGTGTGTGTGTAGCATTAACAGCTGCCCTGTGCTCTTGCACACTTACACGTGTCCAGTCAGAACCTTCTCAGGAGAACAATTAAAATAGTTCCACGTCTCCATGAAAGCTTTTTCTTTGTGGATAAGATAAATCTGTCGCGTGGATCATATTTAAAGGGACCGCTGATGGGAGAGAAACCGTAACAAAGGGAGTTTTAAGGATTTTCAACAAAAGCATCTGAAGAAGAGTGGCTGTCTGAACTCCGGCTGACTTATGATAAATGACCTTGTCCCAGGCACCCAAGGTCACAGGACTCCCATTTATCATCAAAGCCCTTGGGAAGGCGTCCTCCCTCCAGATTCCTGGAGTCTCCCCCCTCCCCTCTCAGGTGGACTTTAAGGAGTTCTGAGATGACGGGGCTGCTCCCGGCGTCCTCGTCCTCTCTTCTCTTTGGAAGGCACAGGGTGGAGATCTTCAAATACCCCACCAGACCCCCAGAGCGATGGAGCCCGAGACCCAACACATACCCCACCAGACCCCCAGAGCGATGGAGCCTGAGACCCAACACATACCCCACCAGACCCCCAGAGCGATGGAGCCTGAGACCCAACACATACCCCACCAGACCCCCAGAGCGATGGAGCCTGAGACCCAACACATACCCCACCAGACCCCCAGAGCGATGGAGCCTGAGACCCCACACATACCCCACCAGACCCCCAGAGCGATGGAGCCCGAGGCCCAACACCCCCCCTCTGCAGAGCTGGAGGAGACTGTGAGGATGTTGAACGGGGTAGGACTTTACATCCCGTACCTATTTTCTCATTATTGCAGCAACAATAGCTGAAACTTTCTATTCACCGCTAACCTGAGTGTCCCTGCCGGTCCTTTTGATCGGACTCGGCAGTTCTGTGGGTTCTTACCATATTTAAACAATCCAGGACAAAAAGGAAAGGGGGGGAAATATTTGCTAAAATCCTCTTGGTCATTTTTATTGAAGAGATATTAGGACTAACTGTGTAAAACAAACATTAGTGGAGGATTCACCAGGGATCTCCAGCCAATAAGGAGAGCTAGACCCATGTAACAGAACCCCACCCTTCTCTGTTTTCTACCCGGTCTAACCAGGACGAGGGGCCTGACTGGATTGTCTTAGAGACCCGAACCGGCTCGCTGGGCTCAATGAGAGGGGCGACAGTCACCGACCATGGGAGGTTCACATGTTCCCTTTCCATCCAGCCGAGGCTGGGGGGCCAGAGGCCGGTGACGGTGGAGATGGGAGTCCTGACGAGACCCCCCCGTCGCTCACCAATACCGTGGTTACCGACCCCGGAAAGGGGGCCAACGTCTCTGGAGGAGGAGTGGATGGGGGAGTCGGACAAGGTGGAGACCTCCCGGTGCCCATCGAGCCTATCTCCTCCCCCGCCTTCGGGGACGAAGAGGAAATGTGGGCCAAACTGCTCTCTGGGGAACAACCCTGCGGGGCAAGGGGGGCAAAGGAAAAACAAGGAGAAGAAGAAGAAGCATGGTGGAGCGGCTGGAGACTTACTGCAGTCCGGGCCGGGCGGAGCGCATCGTGAACCAGGGATGAAGGCCCGAGGCCAGAAACCAGTAGCGGCGCCGGGAAAGGGTGACCCAACCTTGGAGCCTGGTGCCTCCTCTGCTGTGCTGCCCCCCTTGCCTTTGCCTCCCACCCCCGCTGAACCAGAGACCAGTCAGAACGCCAACAAATGGAAAAAGAAGAGAAAGAACGATGCACCTTCCGCTACCCCTGCCAAAGTGACCAGAGGCACCTGGACCGGACCAGAGGAACCAGATAAGACCCCTGATCCTGCACCGGTCCTGGATCTCGCCCCTCAGGCATCCAAGGAGGTGGAGGAGCCGGCCTTTAAGATCTACCAGCGCGGTCTGGTGCACGGTGTGTGGAAGAGCACCAAGATTCACCCACATGAAACTGGAAATCCAGGAAAGTGGAAATACTTCACACATGTGAGGCGTGGACACCTCAAGCACCGCTGGATGGTCCCCCCCACTCCAGAGAATATGGACTACTTCATTCAACAGTCCACTTATCTGAGGTCCATGGACTCTGACTTTCCTGATGACGATGGGATCTGTGTCCCTGTTAGCAAACACTGGTACGTGTTTACAGAAACAGGGGACCAGTTCCTGCTCCTTATGGACTGCTATCAGAACCCCGTGGTGATACTCTTGGATCAGAATAAGATCTGAAACTCTGAGAAGGGTTGAATTCTTTAAAAGGAGGATGCTGAACAAAGATTCAGTTGAAATCCCAAAAATAGCAGCTAAAAAAATCATTATACAGCTTAAAGTGTGTTATGAAACCCACAGCTAAAATATATATACTGCTTGGTGTGTGTACTGTGTGTACTAAATATCAGAAACAGCTAAAACTATATCATAGGCGGTAGGTGTGACCTTTGGCACACTTTTACCTTTTAAGGGTACTAAGGGTCACACTGACTGTAACAGTAGAATAACACAGACCTGTCTTCTGCTGTGGCCACCTGTGTGATTACGCAATAGTGGAAATACCCTGATTTCCAGAAGGGGGGGTTGGCCTTGGACTCTTTATTCTCCTTATCTCTCTCCGCTCTGCTCTTCTCTCCCAGCATCTGGGGGATGTTCCTATTCTTTCTTTTTGACAGACTATTACTGTGTTTTGTGCTTTTGATTATTCACTAAAGAATAAAACCACCTGAGCTCGTTGGGAGCCAGGGGACCAAAGAGGTTGTATTCCTTGATTTTATTAATTTAATTTCTTTCTGTCTCACCTCGCCCGTCCCAGGGCAGAGGTTTCCCTCCCTCGAGGGTAGTGAAGACTCCTCTTCAACCTTTGGGGGGGCCGAGTCAGACCTCCTGCTGTGGTTAATGAGAGATGTGAGTGACTGCAGGTGGAGATCCCGCTCTTTAACCCTCGTGTCGTCTTCCCGCCAAAATTGAAAATCAACCCTTTTGTTGATGCTTTTTATTGATGTTTTTTACTTTTCTTATGTTGTTTGACGTTTTCAACGCTACATAACACTAACTTATTAACTTTAGTTTTAGTTATTTTTGGAATTTATGGTCAATAAACCTCATTTATAGGAAATTATACCTAATGTTTGAGTTAGAAAAGCAGAAATTAGGAATTATTGAGACTAAAATGAAAGGAATGGATGTTGATGATAATCACAGACTGGAATATGTCAACTTTTACTCAATACTATTTTGGACAATAAAGGCTAGCGGGCGCCCTTGAGTGGGAGGGACGGTTTGTGTGTGTGTGTGTGTCTCTATGTGTGTGTGTCCTGAGCGTGTGTGTCTGAGTGTGTGTGTGTGTGATTCTGAGTGTGTGTGTGTGTGATTCTGAGTGTGTGTGTGTGTGTCTGAGTGTGTGTGTGTGTGATTCTGAGTGTGTGTGTGTGTGATTCTGAGTGTGTGTGTGTGCGTGTGTGTCTGTGTGTGTGATTCTGAGTGTGTGTGTGTGTATTTCTGAGTGTGTGTGTGTGTGTGATTCTGAGCGTGTGTGTGATTCTGAGTGTGTGTGTGTGATTCTGAGTGTGTGTGTGTGATTCTGAGTGTGTGTGTGTGTGTGATTCTGAGTGTGTGTGTGTGTGTGATTCTGAGCGTCTGTGTGTGTGATTCTGAGTGTGTGTGTGATTCTGAGTGTGTGTGTGTGTGATTCTGAGCGTGTGTGTGTGTGTGTGTCTCTATGTGTGTGTGTGTGTGTGTGTGATTCTGAGCGTGTGTGTGATTCTGAGTGTGTGTGTGTGTGATTCTGAGTGTGTGTGTGTGTGTGTGTGTGTGTGTGATTCTGAGCGTGTGTGTGTGAGATTCTGAGCGTGTGTGTGTGTGTGTGTCTCTATGTGTGTGTGTGTGTGTGTGTGATTCTGAGCGTGTGTGTGTGTGTGTGTGATTCTGAGCGTGTGCGTGTGTGTGTCTCTATGTGTATGTGTATGTGTGTGTGTGTATGTGTGTATGTGTGTATGTGTGTGTGTGTGTGTGATTCTGAGCGTGTGTGTGTGATTCTGAGCGTGTGCGTGTGTGTGTGTGTGTGTGATTCTGAGCGTGTGTGTGTGTGTGTCTCTATGTGTATGTGTATGTGTGTGTGTGTGTGCAGACCATCCAGCCTGGTCTCTGTCAGGTCTCGTTGTCTCTCCAGGATTTCGGGGATCCTGATGAAGGCCACGCCCACATCCTCACACTCCCTCTCCTGCTCCTCTTCCTCCGGCGGCTCGCTCACCACCGTGAACCGGATCCTGCCCAACACACACACACACACACACACACACACACACACACACACACACACACACACACACACACACACTATTCATATATAATGGATGCTTCGGATGTTAGTTTGTCTTATTGTGTGTTTTAAAGCGTCAAAAACAGAAACAAAGCTAACTAACTAACTGACGCACACACACACATATATATATATATATATATATATATATATATATATATATATAGTATATATATATATATACACTACTACATATGTGTATATATTATTATTAATTAACCCCGCCCACCTCTCCATCTGAGGGTTTCGTCCCTGCAGGACGCGTCTCAGCAGCCGCCGTCTCGCCGCGTTGGTCTCCGCGTCCACAGGAACGACTGCAACACAACACACACGTTAGACACACAACACACAGGTCAACACAACACACACATCAGACACACAACACACAGGTCAGACACACAACACACACGTCAGACACACAACACACACGTCAGACACACAACACACAGGTCAGACACACAACACAACACACACGTTAGACACACAACACACACGTTAGACACACAACACAACACACACGTTAGACACACACACACACACAGGTCAGACACACAACACAACACACACGTCAGACAGACAACACACACGTTAGACACACAACACAACACACACGTCAGACACACAACACAACACACAGGTCAGACACACGACACAACACACAGGTCAGACACACAACACAGGTCAATACAACACACACACATCAGACACACAACACAACACACAGGTCAGACACACAACACACATATCAGACACACAACACAACACACAGGTCAGACACACGACACAACACACAGGTCAGACACACAACACAGGTCAATACAACACACACACATCAGACACACAACACAACACACACGTCAGACACACAACACAACACACAGGTCAACACAACACACACAACACACAGATCAACACACAGGTCAGACACACAACACAACACAACACACAGGTCAGACACACAACACACAGGTCAGACACACAACACACAGGTCAGACACACAACATACAGGTCAGACACACAACACAACACACAGGTCAGACACACAACACAACACAGGTGTGTAGTTGTGTAGGTGTGTAGTTGTGTAGCTGTGTAGTTGTGTAGTTGTGTAGCTGTGTAGTTGTGTAGTTGTGTAGCCGTCTAGACCCCTGCTGTAGTTGTAGCTGATGCTCTGGGGGGGGGGCTTGGTGTGTAGTTGTGTAGCTGTATAGTTGTGTAGTTGTGTAGGTGTGTAGGTGTGTAGTTGTGTAGTTGTTTAGCCGTCTAGACCCCTGCTGTAGTTGTAGCTGATGCTCTGGGGGGGGCTTGGTGTGTAGTTGTGTAGTTGTGTAGCTGTGTAGTTGTGTAGCTGTGTAGCTGTGTAGTTGTGTAGCTGTGTAGCTGTGTAGCTGTGTAGCTGTGTAGTTGTGTAGCTGTGTAGCTGTGTATGTGTGTATCCAGACCCCTGCTGTAGTTGTAGCTGATGCTCTGTCCTGGGGGGGCTTGGTGTGTAGTTGTGTAGCTGTGTAGCTGTGTAGCTGTGTAGCTGTGTAGTTGTGTAGTTGTGTAGCTGTGTAGCTGTGTAGTTGTGTAGCTGTGTAGCTGTGTAGTTGTGTAGCTGTGTAGCTGTGTAGTTGTGTAGCTGTGTAGCTGTGTAGCTGTGTAGCTGTGTAGTTGTGTAGCTGTGTAGCTGTGTAGCTGTGTAGTTGTGTAGCTGTGTAGCTGTGTAGTTGTGTAGCTGTGTAGCTGTGTAGCTGTGTAGCTGTGTAGCTGTGTAGCTGTGTAGTTGTGTAGCTGTGTATGCTGTGTAGCTGTGTACCGCTGCTGTAGTTGTGTAGCTGTGTAGCTGTGTAGTTGTGTAGTTGCTGTAGCTGTGTAGCTGTGTAGTTGTGTAGCTGTGTAGCTGTGTAGCTGTGTAGCTGTGTAGCTGTGTAGTTGTGTAGCTGTGTAGCTGTGTAGTTGTGTAGCTGTGTAGCTGTGTAGTTGTGTAGCTGTGTAGCTGTGTAGTTGTGTAGCTGTGTAGCTGTGTAGCTGTGTAGCTGTGTAGCTGTGTAGCTGTGTAGCTGTGTAGTTGTGTAGCTGTGTAGCTGTGTAGTTGTGTAGCTGTGTAGCTGTGTAGCTGTGTAGCTGTGTAGCTGTGTAGTTGTGTAGCTGTGTAGCTGTGTAGTTGTGTAGCTGTGTAGCTGTGTAGCTGTGTAGCTGTGTAGTTGTGTAGCTGTGTAGCTGTGTAGTTGTGTAGCTGTGTAGCTGTGTAGCTGTGTAGCTGTGTAGTTGTGTAGCTGTGTAGCTGTGTAGCTGTGTAGTTGTGTAGCTGTGTAGCTGTGTAGCTGTGTAGCTGTGTAGTTGTGTAGCTGTGTAGCTGTGTAGCTGTGTAGCTGTGTAGTTGTGTAGCTGTGTAGTTGTGTAGCTGTGTAGCTGTGTATGTGTGTATCCAGACCCCTGCTGTAGTTGTAGCTGATGCTCTGTCCTGGGGGGGGCTTGGGGAGGGACAGCGGCGTCTCCTCCGTCGGGAGGTCCAGCAGAGAGAACTCCACAAACAGACGCACCACGCTGCCGTCCCGGGACACCTGAGACTCCGGCCGCAGGTTCAGAGACACCACCTCCAGGAGGACTCGGTCCGAGGGCTGAGACACACACACACACACACACATACACACACAGAGACACATACCGAGAGGCGCACACACACACATACACACACACAGAGACACATACCGAGAGGCGCACACACACACACACACACACACACACACGACAGAGGCGCACACACACACACACACACACACACAGAGACACATACCGAGAGGCACACACACACACACACACACACAGACAGAGACACACACACACACACAGACAGACACAAACACACAGAGACACACACACACACGCAGACACACATAGACACACACAGACACACAAAGCTGAATGATTAACATGATCGACTGTTTTTCTTCATCTGGAGATTTCTTCTGTTTACCCCAAAAAAAACCTTCTGTTTTTAGAGTAAAGAAATCGACCTGAAGCTCGACAACAACACAACACAACCAACAACACATGGCCGGCTGTGTTCTCCCCCGACAACAACACAACTCCTCTGCCTCCTGCCCAGCGTCCTCTGTCCGGGGTGCAGTGAGGCGTTCACTGACCTTCCTCCCCGCCGTCTGGCTGTGAATGATGCAGTCATCGCTGTCCGACTGGGTCGATTCCCCCGGGTCCCTGGGGGGCGCCTCCGCATCTGGATCCAGGACACAAAGAAATCAGCGAAGGAAGACTGAGCTCAGAGATGCTGCTCTATACATGCTAAAAGTAGTGATTATTTACATGGAGTCTGGTGGAGATATGCTGCTCTATACACGCTAAAAGTAGTGATTATTTACATGGAGTCTGGTGGAGATATGCTGCTCTATACACGCTAAAAGTAGTGATTATTTACATGGAGTCTGGTGGAGATATGCTGCTCTATACACGCTAAAAGTAGTGATTATTTACATGGAGTCTGGTGGAGATATGCTGCTCTATACATGCTAAAAGTAGTGATTATTTACATGGCGTCTGGTGGAGATATGAAGAACATCTGTCCTGCAGGGTTACATTACAGCTTGTTTCTACCTGATACCTTTAACATTTATGAAGGCTGCTCCGGAGATTATTGGCAGCCATATTCAATATTTATGTGTTTTCTGCTCGGAGGAGAAAACAGAAACATTTCTCCCTCTATGACACAGTGAGTTTGGGGAGATAATTAAAAACTAACTGTGTGAATCCAACATAACACGTATCAAATATCAAAGGCTTGGTCATCAGATGGTATTTCAGACACACACACACACAGAGCCCCCCCCCAGCAGATGGTCGTCGTTTTAATCGATGATTTCTCACCTTCTGTAATTTCCTCGGAGATCTCCGAGTCATCGGAGAACGACTGAGAGCTGGCCGCTATCAGCTGACCTTCAGAGAAGTGAGACTCTTCTTCTTCTTCATCCTCCTCTTCCTCTGCAGCCGAACTCGCCTCGGACAAAACCTGCAAAACACACAACAATCACGCATAAAATAAAAAGGGATAATGTAAAGGAAGCCGCTCAGTATAGTGAAAAAGCATTAATAATATCATTAATGTCCATTTAACCCTCCTGGTGTCTTCTTTCTAAAAAGTTTCTATATCTGAAATTTGGGTTTCTTTCAAACTAATGTTCCATAAAGTAACGAGGATGGTTCCCAACAACACTCCTCACACGGTACATCAGGTCACTACTTTCATTTAATTTGGCTGTTTTAGACAATTTTATAGAATTTGGAGAAAAAGTAACTGGTAAAAGAACTGTCAAATGTCAAATAAAGTCATTAAAATAGAAAGATATGTCGAAAACAGTGACAAATGTAAAAAAAAAAAACATGTCAATAAAAGTGACTAAAATGTGAAAAGATGATGAAAAAAATGTAAAAAATAAAAAAGGTTTAAAAATTCTGAAAAACAAAATTTCAAAAAGCTCAGAAAAAGACGACAAATGTGGATAAAATGCTTGGAGTACATTTAAGTTCTGTCTTACTCTACGCTGTCAAAAACATGGAAAAAGACAAATACACTGAATAAAAAAGAGAGAAATGTAAAGTATAAAGCGACATAATCAGTTAACTCAAGTACTGACCAATCAGAGACAACAACTAAGTGCTGACCAATCAGAGACAACAACAACTAAGTGCTGACCAATCAGAGACAACAACTAAGTGCTGACCAATCAGAGACAACAACTAAGTGCTGACCAATCAGAGACAACAACTAAGTGCTGACCAATCAGAGACAACAACTAAGTGCTGACCAATCAGAGACAACAACAACTAAGTGCTGACCAATCAGAGACAACAACAACTAAGTGCTGACCAATCAGAGACAACAACAACTAAGTGCAAGTTTCTTTTATTGTTGGTTGAGTCTGAAGACTCGGTCGCCAGCCGTCCAATCCTGGAGGGTTACCTGCACAACAGGTGGGACTGGCGTCCCTCTTGTCCCTCTGGTCCCTCTCGTCTCCCTCGTCCCTCTCGTCCCTCTCGTCCCTCTCTCAGCAACCTGACCGGAGGAAAGCACAAAACTCCTTGAATCACAATGAATGAAAATCAGAAAACAACCACAAAGAGAGAGAGAGAAAGAAAGAGATTTAGAGAGAAAGAGAGAGAGATAGAGAAATTAAAGAGATTTAGAGAGACAGACAGATAAATCCATAGAGAGAGAGAGAGTCTGTAGCTGAGGTCTCTAACTAAGTGTCTCACCTGGGCGTCTGTAGCTGAGGTCTCTAACTAAGTGTCTCACCTGGGCGTCTGTAGCTGAGGTCTCTAACTAAGTGTCTCACCTGGGCGTCTGTAGCTGAGGTCTCTAACTAAGTGTCTCACCTGGGCGTCTGTAGCTGAGGTCTCTAACTAAGTGTCTCACCTGGGCGTCTGTAGCTGAGGTCTCTAACTAAGTGTCTCACCTGGGCGTCTGTAGCTGAGGTCTCTAACTAAGTGTCTCACCTGGGCGTCTGTAGCTGAGGTCTCTAACTAGTTGTGTCTCACCTGGGCGTCTGTAGCTGAGGTCTCTAACTAAGCGTCTCACCTGGGCGTCTGTAGCTGAGGTCTCTAACTAAGTGTCTCACCTGGGCGTCTGTAGCTGAGGTCTCTAACTAAGTGTCTCACCTGGGCGTCTGTAGCTGAGGTCTCTAACTAAGTGTCTCACCTGGGCGTCTGTAGCTGAGGTCTCTAACTAAGTGTCTCACCTGGGCGTCTGTAGCTGAGGTCTCTAACTAGTTGTGTCTCACCTGGGCGTCTGTAGCTGAGGTCTCTAACTAAGCGTCTCACCTGGGCGTCTGTAGCTGAGGTCTCTAACTAAGTGTCTCACCTGGGCGTCTGTAGCTGAGGTCTCTAACTAAGCGTCTCACCTGGGCGTCTGTAGCTGAGGTCTCTAACTAAGTGTCTCACCTGGGCGTCTGTAGCTGAGGTCTCTAACTAAGTGTCTCACCTGGGCGTCTGTAGTTGAGGTCTCTAACTAGTTGTGTCTCACCTGGGCGTCTGTAGCTGAGGTCTCTAACTAAGTGTCTCACCTGGGCGTCTGTAGCTGAGGTCTCTAACTAAGTGTCTCACCTGGGCGTCTGTAGCTGAGGTCTCTAACTAAGTCTCTCACCTGGGCGTCTGTAGCTGAGGTCTCTAACTAATTGCGTCTCACCTGGGCGTCTGTAGCTGAGGTCTCTAACTAAGTGTCTCACCTGGGCGTCTGTAGCTGAGGTCTCTAACTAAGTGTCTCACCTGGGCGTCTGTAGCTGAGGTCTCTAACTAAGCGTCTCACCTGGGCGTCTGTAGCTGAGGTCTCTAACTAAGTGTCTCACCTGGGCGTCTGTAGCGTCTGTAGCTGAGGTCTCTAACTAAGTGTCTCACCTGGGCGTCTGTAGCTGAGGTCTCTAACTAGTTGTGTCTCACCTGGGCGTCTGTAGCTGAGGTCTCTAACTAAGTGTCTCACCTGGGCGTCTGTAGCTGAGGTCTCTAACTAAGTGTCTCACCTGGGCGTCTGTAGCTGAGGTCTCTAACTAAGTGTCTCACCTGGGCGTCTGTAGCTGAGGTCTCTAACTAAGTGTCTCACCTGGGCGTCTGTAGCTGAGGTCTCTAACTAAGTGTCTCACCTGGGCGTCTGTAGCTGAGGTCTCTAACTAAGTGTCTCACCTGGGCGTCTGTAGCTGAGGTCTCTAACTAAGCGTCTCACCTGGGCGTCTGTAGCTGAGGTCTCTAACTAAGCGTCTCACCTGGGCGTCTGTAGCGTCTGTAGCTGAGGTCTCTAACTAAGTGTCTCACCTGGGCGTCTGTAGCTGAGGTCTCTAACTAAGTGTCTCACCTGGGCGTCTGTAGCGGAGGTCTCTAACTAAGTGTCTCACCTGGGCGTCTGTAGCGGAGGTCTCTAACTAAGTGTCTCACCTGGGCGTCTGTAGCGGAGGTCTCTAACTAAGTGTCTCACCTGGGCGTCTGTAGCGGAGGTCTCTAACTAAGTGTCTCACCTGGGCGTCTGTAGCGGAGGTCTCTAACTAAGTGTCTCACCTGGGCGTCTGTAGCTGAGGTCTCTAACTAAGTGTCTCACCTGGGCGTCTGTAGCTGAGGTCTCTAACTAAGCGTCTCACCTGGGCGTCTGCAGCGTCTGTAGCGTCTGTAGCGGAGGTCTCTATGAAGGTGACCTTCTTGGCAGCCGGTCCGTCCTGTAGCTTGTTCCTCTGTCTGAGTTTTGGCAGCGGGGCCTGACGGGAGGAAACCACACTTACTGCTGTTATAGTTTTAGACTGGGGGGGGGACCTAGACCTCTATCTGTAAATTATAGAGAGGTCTAGACCTGCTCTATCTGTAAATTATAGAGAGGTCTAGACCTGCTCTATCTGTAAATTATAGAGAGGTCTAGACCTGCTCTATCTGTAAATTATAGAGTGGTCTAGACCTGCTCTATCTGTAAATTATAGAGAGGTCTAGACCTGCTCTACCTGTAAATTATAGAGCGGTCTAGACCTGCTCTATCTGTAAATTATAGAGTGGTCTAGACCTGCTCTATCTGTAAATTATAGAGAGGTCTAGACCTGCTCTACCTGTAAATTATAGAGAGGTCTAGACCTGCTCTATCTGTAAATTATAGAGTGGTCTAGACCTGCTCTACCTGTAAATTATAGAGCGGTCTAGACCTCCATCTGTAATTGACCCTCCTGACCTTAGGGAGCGAGACGGGCTGATGAAGGTGTTTCTCTTCTTCTTGCGGCGTCTGAGCAACATCTTTCTCTTTCTTCTTCTCCTCCACGCCGTGCTGCTCCGTCTCTTTGGGGATGGACAGTTGCTGTCCGCCGGATGGAGGGAGGTAGGTTGATTTCCACTTCAGCGTCACTTCGATGTCTCCGGCGGGGAGTCCGGAAGGATCCGTCAGCTCGAACACACCTGAGGGACAAAGGGAGGGCAGAGAGGAGGAAGGAGGGTCAATAACCTCGAAAAAGCGACAAAACCAAAACGTTGGAAAGAGACAAAATTGTTCATTTTCATTTTTGACCCAGAAGGAGAACACAAGGGTTAATTAATTATGACTGTCCAAAATTAACCCCCCCATTGTTTGATTTTTCATTTTCAAAAAAATTCTAAATCAAATTGTACCAAAATTGTACAAAAACATTAAAAAGTGATAAAGAACTTCGGGGAAAAATGTCAAAAAGTGACAACAAATGTCGGAGAAAGCCTCAAAAACAACAAAAATGTCCAAAAAACAAAAACAAAAATCAACAAATACATTAAAAAATGAGAAAGAACTTCGGTAAAAGTGTCTTAACGAGGTTTTAATTAACTTCTTTAAAAGTTGGTCTACGGGAGACAACACGAGGGTAAAAACAAGACAAGTTATCTTTTAATCTTGTAAGAACCAAATAATCTGCAGACCCCCCCCCCCCCCCCCAATAACGAATTCCAACATATGGGCGCCCGCTGTACCAGCCGAGCTCCCCGGGCGCCCCCAACTCACCGGTGATGCGTTGGTCCTGGGCGAGCGGCTCCAGGGGCACGCCGGCCTTCCCCACGTACGTGTCCATCTGCTCCTCTTTGTAGTCGAACACGTAGAACCGGAGGACCCGTGACCGCAGGTAGCGGTCCAGGTCTGCGTCCATCGGCACGGAGAAGGACTTGAGGTCGTTGAAGCGCGGCTGGCGGCTGTCGTGCACGGTGGCGGTCGGGTAGTCGGGGAAGTCAAAGAACTTGTAAACCACATAGGGGCTCGGGTCCTCACGGGGTCTGGGGGTCTTCAGGTCTCTGCAGCGATGCACCGAGATGTGGAGCTCGTTCCAGACGCCAGGCGGCTGCAGGAGACAACCACAAGGTTCTTACACTGGCTCCTGGGTAGTGTAGTGTAGTTCTGCTGCAGGTACCTGGGTAGTGTAGTGTAGTGTAGTTCTGCTGCAGGTACCTGGGTAGTGTAGTGTAGTGTAGTTCTGCTGCAGGTACCTGGGTATTGTAGTGTAGTGTAGTTTAGTGTATTTCTGCTGCATGTACCTGGGTAGTGTAGTGTAGTGTATTTCTGCTGCAGGTACCTGGGTATTGTAGTGTAGTTCTCTCATAGGGATCTGTAGTTCTCTCATGGGGATCCTGAGCTGCAGCCAGTAGTCCAGAGAGCCAAAAGACCGGCAGTCATCAGACGCTCCTGAGAGCGAGAGACACACACACACGCACACACGCACACACACACACACACATTATTAGAATAATTAATAATAATTATATAATTACTGCAAAGGTCTGCAACAGCTTACAGAGTTTTTATATTAACAGGGGAAATAGTGGCGTTGTCTTTCTTTCTTTCTTTCCATCTGTGTCTGGGCTTGCATGATTTCATAAATACTGCATTTTCATTGCAAAAAATATCATCAAATATCATCAAATATAATCAAATATCGCGCCATGGGAACGTTATGAACCGACAAGACAAAAAGTTCATCAAGTTCCTGCAATATCATCGCATAAAATTGCATAAATATCCTGCTTATTCCATCGCATATTTAATAAAACGTGCTGCATAATAAAGGATTTTTGCAACAATCACAAATTAATATATTATATATATATATAAGTATTTCTGGAAGGACTGAACAGTTAATTATTATATATTAATATATTATTTATATTTTTCTGGGAGGACTGACTAGTTAATTATTATATATTAATATATTCCATATATCTTTGACTGAGACCTGTCTCACTCACCGACCAATGGCGCGGTCCCGTGGACCTTCCCGTCCCGCTGCAGCAGCGCCTGCAGGGGGATCTGGGCCGAGGCCAGCGTCCTCCAGTCCAGCCCCAGCGCCTGGTGCAGCTCCACGCCCACGCCGCCTCGCTGCAGGTACTCTAGGAAGAGCTCGTCCACGCCCACCACGTACCGGGACGTGAAGCCGTACGCCGGCGCCCGGCCCGCTGCCACCGGCGTGGCGTGCAGCTCAAAGTGATAGAAGGTGTAGGTGCAGAAGGTGGAGGGTTCTCCATCGCCCAGGGCCTGCAGGGCGGGCGGATACAGCGCGGCGCCTACAATCTGCAGCTCCACGAGGTTCTCTCCACGCTCCAGACGAAGAGACTCATCAAACTCGCCGGCCTCGTCGTCATCGGCGACGTCCCGGGTGGAGACGGAGGTTTTGACGCCGTAGGCAATGTCTCGGAGCCGAGCTGAGGACGAGAAAGACATGTTGGGACTCTGAAGGATGGAAACAGGGCGAGTTCCTACTATGAAGGAGGGAAACAGGGCGAGTTCCTACTATGAAGGAGGGAAACAGGGTAAGTTCCTACTATGAAGGAGGGAAACAGGGTGAGTTCCTACTATGAAGGAGGGAAACAGGGCGAGTTCCTATTATGAAGGATGTAAACAGGGTGAGGTCCTACTATGAAGGATGGAAACAGGGTGAGTTCCTACAATGAAGGAGGGAAACAGGGTGAGTTCCTACAATGAAGGAGGGAAACAGGGTGAGTTCCTACTATGAAGGAGGGAAACAGGGCGAGTTCCTACTATGAAGGATGTAAACAGGGTGAGTTCCTACTATGAAGGAGGGAAACAGGGTAAGTTCCTACAATGAAGGAGGGAAACAGGGTGAGTTCCTACTATGAAGGAGGGAAACAGGGTGAGTTCCTACTATGAAGGATGTAAACAGGGTGAGTTCCTACTATGAAGGAGGGAAACAGGGTGAGTTCCTACTATGAAGGATGTAAACAGGGTGAGTTCCTACTATGAAGGATGTAAACAGGGCGAGTTCCTACTATGAAGGAGGGAAACAGGGTGAGTTCCTACTATGAAGGATGTAAACAGGGTGAGTTCCTACTATGAAGGATGTAAACAGGGCGAGTTCCTACTATGAAGGATGTAAACAGGGTGAGTTCCTACTATGAAGGATGTAAACAGGGTGAGTTCCTACTATGAAGGAGGGAAACAGGGTGAGTTCCTACTATGAAGGAGGGAAACAGGGTGAGTTCCTACTATGAAGGAGGGAAACAGGGTGAGTTCCTACTATGAAGGAGGGAAACAGGGTGAGTTCCTACTATGAAGGAGGGAAACAGGGTGAGTTCCTACTATGAAGGAGGGAAACAGGGCGAGTTCCTACTATGAAGGATGTAAACAGGGTGAGTTCCTACTATGAAGGATGTAAACAGGGTGAGTTCCTACTATGAAGGATGTGAACAGGGCGAGTTCCTACTATGAAGGATGTAAACAGGGTGAGTTCCTACTATGAAGGAGGGAAACAGGGCGAGTTCCTACTATGAAGGATGTGAACAGGGCGAGTTCCTACTATGAAGGATGGAAACAGGGTGAGTTCCTACTATGAAGGAGGGAAACAGGGTGAGTTCCTACTATGAAGG
>CM057244.1:32843048-32860548 GCA_029931835.1 Etheostoma nigrum | reverse complement strand
ACGGGACGCAGACGGCAAAATGTGTAGTTAAAAAGCTTTTGCAAAAGGGAGAGCTCCGTGAGAGCAATCTGCCTGCCAGAGTTGCTTCCGCGGAACAGACACCTAGTTACAAAAGCATAGGCTTTTTATTGAAGCACACACACACAAAGATTTACAGTTGTTGAGTCTATCTACACAGAAAAAGGAGGGCAGAGTGCCTGACCTCGAAACTAAGACTATCTAAAGGATTTACAACAGAGTAGACTTTATGGCGGTGCTTTAAGGAAAACATAGTTGGTTAAATGTGCATATAAGATTATAAAATATAAAAGCATGTATGAATATACGTCAAGCAAGATATGAATATATGATAAGCATGAAAGCAGTGATTATGATATGAACATGAATTTAAGCATGCAAGGTATAATATTCTAAGACACTACTACAGAGATAAAAACGAATTTCTCTGTCAGACAGACTATGCAACACCATCACTAACGGGGACGTTGTAGAGCGTCCTCTGGTGGACAGACTATGCAACGCCATCACTAACAGGGACGTTGTAGAGCGTCCTCTGGTGGACAGACTATGCAACGCCATCACTAACGGGGACGTTGTAGAGCGTCCTCTGGTGGACAGACTATGCAACGCCATCACTAACGGGGATGTTGTAGAGCGTCCTCTGGTGGACAGACTATGCAACGCCATCACTAACGGGGACGTTGTAGAGCGTCCTCTGGTGGACAGACTATGCAACACCATCACTAACGGGGACGTTGTAGAGCGTCCTCTGGTGGACAGACTATGCAACGCCATCACTAACAGGGACGTTGTAGAGCGTCCTCTGGTGGACAGACTATGCAACGCCATCACTAACAGGGACGTTGTAGAGCGTCCTCTGGTGGACAGACTATGCAACGCCATCACTAACGGGGACGTTGTAGAGCGTCCTCTGGTGGACAGACTATGCAACGGCATCACTAACAGGGACGTTGTAGAGCGTCCTCTGGTGGACAGACTATGCAACGCCATCACTAACAGGGACGTTGTAGAGCGTCCTCTGGTGGACAGACTATGCAACGCCATCACTAACGGGGACGTTGTAGAGCGTCCTCTGGTGGACAGACTATGCAACGCCATCACTAACGGGGACGTTGTAGAGCGTCCTCTGGTGGACAGACTATGCAACGCCATCACTAACGGGGACGTTGTAGAGCGTCCTCTGGTGGACAGACTATGCAACGCCATCACTAACGGGGACGTTGTAGAGCGTCCTCTGGTGGACAGACTATGCAACGCCATCACTAACAGGGACGTTGTAGAGCGTCCTCTGGTGGACAGACTATGCAACGCCATCACTAACAGGGACGTTGTAGAGCGTCCTCTGGTGGACAGACTATGCAACGCCATCACTAACGGGGACGTTGTAGAGCGTCCTCTGGTGGACAGACTATGCAACGCCATCACTAACGGGGACGTTGTAGAGCGTCCTCTGGTGGACAGACTATGCAACGCCATCACTAACAGGGACGTTGTAGAGCGTCCTCTGGTGGACAGTGTCAGGTTCAGGACACTTTATCTTACTAAATAAACATGGTCAAGCAAAGAAACGGGACGCAGACGGCAAAATGTGTAGTTAAAAAGCTTTTGCAAAAGGGAGAGCTCCGTGAGAGCAATCTGCCTGCCAGTAGTTGCTTCCGCGGAACAGACACCTAGTTACAAAAGCATAGGCTTTTTATTGAAGCACACACACACAAAGATTTACAGTTGTTGAGTCTATCTACACAGAAAAAGGAGGGCAGAGTGCCTGACCTCGAAACTAAGACTATCTAAAGGATTTACAACAGAGTAGACTTTATGGCGGTGCTTTAAGGAAAACATAGTTGGTTAAATGTGCATATAAGATTATAAAATATAAAAGCATGTATGAATATACGTCAAGCAAGATATGAATATATGATAAGCATGAAAGCAGTGATTATGATATGAACATGAATTTAAGCATGCAAGGTATAATATTCTAAGACACTACTACAGAGATAAAAACGAATTTCTCTGTCAGACAGACTATGCAACACCATCACTAACGGGGACGTTGTAGAGCGTCCTCTGGTGGACAGACTATGCAACGCCATCACTAACAGGGACGTTGTAGAGCGTCCTCTGGTGGACAGACTATGCAACGCCATCACTAACAGGGACGTTGTAGAGCGTCCTCTGGTGGACAGACTATGCAACGCCATCACTAACAGGGACGTTGTAGAGCGTCCTCTGGTGGACAGACTATGCAACAACATCATTATAACTGAGATAATATTCATTCTAATGAATGAATATTTAATATTTAATATTTAATTCCAACATTAAAAATATCAGAAACTTTGGAGAAAAAACCCCAAAACCATCAAAACAAACACCCACAACATTGAAAAATAATTTTCATGGTTGACGCAAAGACAACACAAGGTTAAGATTATTTTAGTTTTGGGGATTTTCCCTTTATTATAGCAGTCAGAGTGGATAGACAGGATGGGGGGGGGTCTCCACCTGGTTACTCTCTGCAGGGAATTATTAAATGGAATATTTATAATAATAATTAATAAGGGAATAATTAAATGGAATAATTATCATAATAAATAAGGGAATAATTAAATGGAATAATTATAATAATAATTAATAAGGGAATAATTAAATGGAATAATTATAATAATAATTAATAAGGGAATAATTAAATGGAATAATTATAATACTAATTAATAAAGGAATAATTAAATGGAATAATTATAATAATAAATAATAAGGGAATAATTACATAGAATAATTATAATAATAAATAATAAGGGAATAATTATAATAATTAATAAGGGAATAATGAAATCAAACGAAGACCAAAGCCTGACTCAGGGACTTCTTCATTTCCTCTCCTGCTGAACAGAAACCTCCACAACGAATCCCAACGAGACCCAGGCCGAGAACAAGAAGCTGATTGGCTGCACCAGGAGTTGCATGTTGGTCTAATTATATCCGGACTAGCGAGAGAAAGGCCCAAGGACGCTTCCTCGGAGGAGGGGGGGAACCTCCGAGGCCCCGAGACCAGCACGGTGCAGCCGGTAATGATCCGTCTGCAGGTTCACCTACGGAGACGTTCTCCATTCACTCCCATCCATATGATCCGTAATCAATATCCGACCTCCCCGCTACATCCGGACAGTAAGGGAAAGGAGGTCCTGGGTGGCCTTGTGTTGTTATATCTTGCTTTTATTTGGGATGTTTCTCTGTCAGTGATGTATTGAATGCTATGTCTTGTTATTATTTGGGATGTTTGGCAGATTTCATCACTGTTATTAGGGTTCGGATCTGATCGTCTTACCCTGCCGTAGACCTTCAGACGGCCGCTGAGTTCCTCCAGCTGCTGCTTCTGTTCCAGAAACTGGATTTGAAGTTTCTGATTTTCTTCCGTCAGCTTCTCATTTTTGTCTAAAAAAAAAAACAAAAGAAAAGAAAATTCATCAGGGGTTAACCCTCCTGTGGTCCTGGGGTCACATCTGACCCGTTTTAAAAAACTTCTACAGCAGAGATTTGGGATTCTTTCATCCAAATAGTCCAAATATTCCATGGATGGTTCCATATGACGCTGAAGGATCAGTTCACTACTTTACTGAATTTTGGGTGTTTTATTTCCCAAAAAAACTTTGGAAAAAGGATATAATTTCATATAAATGAGGTTTCTTGACCATGAATTAGGAAAAGAAACTAGTGTAAACTAGTGGAGATGTGTTGGTGTTAGTGATGAGGACAGGATGCTGATGTAATAACCTGATTAAGATCTCAAACGCATCAAAAAAGCGATAAAAAGTGTCAAAACTTTTTACTGGGAGGACAACACAAGGGTTAAAGACATTCAATCTCGGGGACACTAGGCAGACAACTTGTAGGGGATAAACTGTAGGGGGACTAATGAGACAACTTGTAGTGGGACAACCTGTAGGGGGACTAGTGAAACAACCTGTAGGGGGACAACCTGTAGGGGGACTAATGAGACAACCTGTAGGGGGACAACCTGTAGGGGGACTAATGAGACAACCTGTAGTGGGACAACCTGTAGGGGGACTAATGAAACAACCTGTAGGGGGACAACCTGTAGGGGGACTAATGAAACAACCTGTAGGGGGACAACCTGTAGGGGGACTAATGAGACAACTTGTAGGGGGACAACCTGTAGGGGGACTAATGAGACAACCTGTAGGGGGACAACCTGTAGGGGGACTAATGAGACAACCTAAGTCTCACACCTCTCTCAGCCTTGATCTTGTTGAGGATCTGGTTTTTGTCGACGAGGTCGGCCTTCAGCGCCGTCTCCAGCTGGGCGATCTGCAGCTTCAGCTGCTGCTCCTGGATCTGCTGCTTCTGCTGCCGAGACAAGTCGAAGGCACTGGGACACAGGAGGACAATCATCATCATCATCATCATCAGACAAACGGGGACACAGGAAGACAATCATCATCATCATCATCAGACAAACGGGGACACAGGAAGACAATCATCATCAGACAAACGGGGACACAGGAAGACAACCATCATCAGAGAAACTGGGACACAGGAAGACTAAGTTTCCTTTTGGGGATGTCATTAGAAATTGGGAAAAATTAGAAGTTGGAAAAAAGGTTATAAATTGCAGTTTATCTCAGAATATTACAATATGGTTAAAATCGCAACAATATCGTATCGTGAGTTTTTAGAAGATGGAGGAATCTGGATTTACCTGTTGATGAGTTTTTAGAAGATGGAGGAATCTGGATTTACCTGTTGATGAGTTTTTAGAAGATGGAGGAATCTGGATTTACCTGTTGATGAGTGTTTCATTGTTGTCCTTCAGCAGATCTCGCTCCTGCTCCACTTCACTGATCCTCTCCTGCAGCTGCAGATCACAGAAGAAGAAAACAAGGGATAGGTCTCTATGTAGTATTAACTCCTATAGTATGAACTCTATGCTGAGCTCTAAATCTTACAGTTAATCTGTAAACCTCCTTTAATACGAACTCTATGCTGAGCTCTAAATCTTACAGTTAATCTGTAAACCTCCTTTAATACGAACTCTATGCTGAGCTCTAAATCTTACAGTTAATCATCTGTAAACCTCCTTTAGTATGAACTCTATGCTGAGCTCTAAATCTTACAGTTAATCATCTGTAAACCTCCTTTAGTATGAACTCTATGCTGAGCTCTAAATCTTACAGTTAATCATCTGTAAACCTCCTTTAGTATGAACTCTATGCTGAGCTCTAAATCTTACAGTTAATCTGTAAACCTCCTTTAGTATGAACTCTATGCTGAGCTCTAAATCTTACAGTTAATCATCTGTAAACCTCCTTTAGTACGAACTCTATGCTGAGCTCTAAATCTTACAGTTAATCATCTGTAAACCTCCTATAGTATGAACTCTATGCTGAGCTCTAAATCTTACAGTTAATCATCTGTAAACCTCCTATAGTATGAACTCTATGCTGAGCTCTAAATCTTACAGTTAATCATCTGTAAACCTCCTATAGTATGAACTCTATGCTGAGCTCTAAATCTTACAGTTAATCATCTGTAAACCTCCTTTAGTATGAACTCTATGCTGCGGCTGTGGCGGTCACCTGCTCCAGCTTCTTCCGTGACACGGCAGAGCTCTGCAGCCGGTTCTCCAGCTCCAGACTCTTCATCCTCTCGTCTTTCAGCTGCGCCGAGAGCTCGTCCACCTTCTGCATGGCGGCGTCGTGACTCAGCTTCAGCGTCCTCTGACTCTGAAACACAGTCACTGTCAGCGGCCGGGTTGGCCCAGTGGTACAGCGGGCGCACATGTAGTGAGGTTTATGTCTTGATGCAGAGGGGTTTGAATCCAGCCTTTGACGATTTCCTGCATGTCTCCCCCCTCTCCCCCTCTCCCCCTTTCTCACCTAACTGTCCTGTCAAAAATTGAAGGTGGGAAAGCCCCAAAAATAATCTTAAAAAAAAAAACCTGGACTGACGTCTGCTGATATTCTGTTTTCTTTCTGATATATCTTCTAAAAACTCATCAGTGACCCACGCTGTCGCATTCAGAATCCTATACGTCTACCTGGGCGGGGC
This sequence comes from Etheostoma nigrum, assembly GCA_029931835.1. Lineage (NCBI taxonomy): Eukaryota > Metazoa > Chordata > Actinopteri > Perciformes > Percidae > Etheostoma > Etheostoma nigrum. The sequence goes on along the minus strand of CM057244.1, from coordinate 32,854,458 downwards.
TCTACTCCGTCTCTGGGTGCAGGCTCTACCAGGTGAGCTACCCAGGAGGCCTACTGGAGATGTGTGTCTTCAGTAAGAACCAATGGGCTTGGAGCTCCTCTTTAATCGGAGAGTTACAGGTGACGAGTGCTCCCCGCGGCGATGGATTGGCCGATATATCGGCTCTAGTTTGTTTTGGAGTTTCTGTTCCTGTACTTTTACTTGAGTTATATTATTATGAAGTAACAGTACTTTTACTTGAGTTATATTATTATGAAGTAACAGTACGTAACAGTACTTTTACTTGAGTTATATTATTATGAAGTAACAGTACGTAACAGTACTTTTACTTGAGTTACATTATTATGAAGTAACAGTACTTTTACTTGAGTCATATTATTATGAAGTAACAGTACTTTTACTTGAGTTATATTATGAAGTAACAGTACGTAACAGTACTTTTACTTGAGTTATATTATTATGAAGTAACAGTACGTAACAGTACTTTTACTTGAGTATAATTCTTGGCTACTCTACCCACCTTTGTATATATAACTTATCTTTCTGTATCTTATTTGTATACATTTCTTTTCTTATTATATAATACTTGTTGTACGTGTTTGTAACTGTAGGTCTGGCGCGTACTGCAGAACTTGATTGGCCTGATCTGGATTTCAGAGCTTGTGGGTCTCTGCTCCTGCAGGACTTCAGCTGTGGAAGCGTCTCACCTCCTGCAGCTGGAGGAATCGCCCCTCCAGCTCCGTTACGCCGCTGGCCCGCTCAGCCAGCTGCTTCTGCAGTTTGATCATCGTCACGTTGCTGTCCACATGCGACCTGAGAGACAACACAACACTCGAGTGTTACGGTGCCCTGAGAAGCTTCCAGGGCTTCCAAACAAGCACAATCAACAGTTCTGCAGAACAACAACACGATCAGACAGAATTTAGTCTGACAATGGACAAAAACAGCTGCATGCAATAATCCTAGAATGATTTATTAAAGAGAAACTTTCTTATTTTCAACCTTTGAAATGGGTAAAAGTAGTGATTATTTACATGGAGTCTGGTGGAGATATGCTGCTCTATACACACTAAAAGTAGTGATTATTTACATGGAGTCTGGTGGAGATATGCTGCTCTATACACGCTAAAATCACTGATTATTTACATGGAGTCTGGTGGAGATATGCTGCTCTATACACGCTAAAAGTAGTGATTATTTACATGGAGTCTGGTGGAGATATGCTGCTCTATACACACTAAAAGTAGTGATTATTTACATGGAGTCTGGTGGAGATATGCTGCTCTATACACGCTAAAATCACTGATTATTTACATGGAGTCTGGTGGAGATATGCTGCTCTATACACCCTAAAAGTAGTGATTATTTACATGGAGTCTGGTGGAGATATACTGCTCTATACACCCTAAAAGTAGTGATTATTTACATGGAGTCTGGTGGAGATATGCTGCTCTATACACCCTAAAAGTAGTGATTATTTACATGGAGTCTGGTGGGTTTGGTGAGGGTGCTTTAATGTGCACCAACGTTATATTAAATTATGTTTTTTTGGCATTAAAGTGTCAGTTGAGCTGCATCCTGATGAATTAGATGGTACCTGAGTTTGGAGGTCTGCTGCTGCCGGGCCTGCAGGAGTCTCTCCTCGTATTCAGCCTCCTTCGTCCGCAGCTGGTCTCTCAGCAGCTCCGCCGCGGCCTCCATCTCCTCCATGTGGCTCCGCTGGAGCTCGATCACGTTCTCTCTGGTGCACGGAAGCAAAGCTATTTTTTTATATACAGTGGGTACGGAAAGTATTCAGACCCCTTTAAATTTTTCACTCTTTGTTTCATTGCAGCCATTTTCCAAAAATCAAAAAAGTTCATTTTATTTCTCAGTAATGTACACTCAGCACCCCATCTTGGACAGAAAAAAACAGAAATGTAGAAATTTTTGCAAATTTATTAAAAAACAAAAACTGAAATATCACATGGTCATAAGTATTCAGACCCTTTGCCGTGACCGTCATATGTAACTCAGGTGCTGTCTATTTCTTCTGATCATCCTTGAGATGGTTCTACACCTTCATTGGAGTCCAGCTGTGTTTGATTATACTGATTGGACTTGATTAGGAAAGCCACACACCTGTCTATATAAGACCTTACAGCTCACAGTGCATGTCAGAGCAAATGACAATCATGAGGTCAAAGGAACTGCCTGAGGAGCTCAGAGACAGAATTGTGGCAAGGCACAGATCTGGTCAAGGTTACAAAAAAATTTCTGCTGCACTTAAGGTTCCTAAGAGCACAGTGGCCTCCATAATCCTCAAATGGAAGACGTTTGGGACGACCAGAACCCTTCCTAGAGCTGGCCTTCCGGCCAAACTGAGCTATCGGGGGAGAAGAGCCATGGTGAGAGAGGCAAAGAAGAACCCAATGGTCACTGTGGCTAAGCTCCAGAGATGCAGTCGGGAGATGGGAGAAAGTTGTAGTAAGTCAACCATCACTGCAGCAATCCACCAGTCGGGCTTTATGGCAGAGTGGCCCGAAGGAAGCCTCTCCTCAGTGCAAGACACATGAAAGCCCGCATGGAGTTTGCTAAAAAACACCTGAAGGACTCCAAGATGGTGATAAATAAAATCCTCTGGTCTGATGAGACCAAGATAGAACTTTTTGGCCTTAATTCTAAGCGGTATGTGTGGAGAAAACCAGGCACTGCTCATCACCTGTCCAATACAGTCCCAACAGTGAAGCATGGTGGTGGCAGCATCATGCTGTGGGGGTGTTTTTCAGCTGCAGGGACAGGACGACTGGTTGCAATCGAGGGAAAGATGAATGCGGCCAAGTACAGGGATATCCTGGACGAAAACCTTTTCCAGAGTGCTCTGGACCTCAGACTGGGCCGAAGGTTTACCTTCCAACAAGACAATGACCCTAAGCACACCGCTAAAATAACGAAGGAGTGGCTTCACAACAACTCCGTGGCTGTTCTTGAATGGCCCAGCCAGAGCCCTGACTTAAACCCAATTGAGCATCTCTGGAGAGACCTGAAAATGACTGTCCACCAACGTTTACCATCCAACCTGACAGAACTGGAGAGGATCTGCAAGGAGGAATGGCAGAGGATACCCAAATCCAGATGTGAAAAACTTGTTGCATCTTTCCCAAAACGACTCATGGCTGTATTAGATCAAAAGGGTGCTTCTACTAAATACTGAACAAAGGGTCTGAATACTTATGACCATGTGATATTTCAGTTTTTGTTTTTTAATAAATTTGCAAAAATTTCTACATTTCTGTTTTTTTCTGTCCAAGATGGGGTGCTGAGTGTACATTACTGAGAAATAAAATGAACTTTTTTGATTTTTGGAAAATGCCTGCAATGAAACAAAGAGTGAAAAATTTAAAGGGGTCTGAATACTTTCCGTACCCACTGTATATACTATATATATATTCATGCTGTATCCATGAATGCTCCCCCCACCCCTACTCACAGGTTGCGGACCTCGGCCCTCGCCTCCTCCAGCAGGCTGTGTCCGAATCGCGGTAGGAGCCCGGTCGGAGGCCGCCCCCCCCCTCCAGACTACGGGTGCCTGCAGGAGACAAAACACAGACTGCTCAATCTGGCCGTGCATGTGTTAAAGAAGGTTAACAGGACTTTACCCTGATAGAATGATTGGAGTTGGACTTCTTAAGTGTTAATCACACACTCACAGACACACACACACACACACACGCACGCACGCACGCGCGCACGCACACACACGCACACAAAAATGTGTGAAATAACTGAAAACATGTCTTATACTACCTCATGAAGCTCATTGTGAGAACACCAAGGGTTTGCAGCGCTATCAATATGTCATATATGTCACATACAGTATGACATATGTGACATACACTCACCGGCCACTTTATTAGGTACACCTGTCCAACTGCTCGTTAACACTTAATTTCTAAGCAGCCAATCACATGGCGGCAACTCAGTGCATTTAGGCATGTAGACATGGTCAAGACAATCTCCTGCAGTTCAAACCGAGCATCAGTATGGGGAAGAAAGGTGATTTGAGTGACTTTGAACGTGGCATGATTGTTGGTGCCAGAAGGGCTGGTCTGAGTATTTCAGAAACTGCTAATCTACTGGGATTTTCACGCACAACCATCTCTAGGGTTTACAGAGAATGGTCCGAAAAAGAAAAAACATCCAGTGAGCGGCAGTTCTGTGGGCGGAAATGCCTTGTTGATGCCAGAGGTCAGAGGAGAATGGCCAGACTGGTTCGAGCTGATAGAAGGGCAACAGTGACTCAAATTACCACCCGTTACAACCAAGGTGGGCAGAAGAGCATCTCTGAACGCACAGTACGTCGAACTTTGAGGCAGATGGGCTACAGCAGCAGAAGACCACACCGGGTGCCACTCCTTTCAGCTAGGAACAGGAAAGTGAGGCTACAATTTGCACAAGCTCATCGAAATTGGACAATAGAAGATTGGAAAAACGTTGCCTGGTCTGATGAGTCTCAATTTCTGGTGCGATGTTCGGATGGTAGGGTCAGAATTTGGCGTCTACAACATGAAAGCATGGATCCATCCTGCCTTGTATCAACGGTTCAGGCTGGTGGTGGTGGTGTCATGGTGTGGGGAATATTTTCTTGGCACTCTTTGGGCCCCTTGGTACCAATTGACCATCGTTGCAACGCCACAGCCTACCTGAGTATTGTTGCTGACCATGTCCATCCCTTTATGACCACAATGTACCCAACTTCTGATGGCTACTTTCAGCAGGATAATGCGCCATGTCATAAAGCTGGAATCATCTCAGACTGGTTTCTTGAACATGACAATGAGTTCGCTGTACTCAAATGGCCTCCACAGTCACCAGATCTCAATCCAATAGAGCATCTTTGGGATGTGGTGGAACGGGAGATTCGCATCATGGATGTGCAGCCGACAAATCTGCGGCAACTGTGTGATGCCATCATGTCAATATGGACCAAACTCCCTGAGGAATGCTTCCAGCACCTTGTTGAATCTATGCCACGAAGAATTGAGGCAGTTCTGAAGGCAAAAGGGGGTCCAACCCGTTACTAGCATGGGGTACCTAATAAAGTGGCCGGTGAGTGTATATGACATATGTGACATATGTATATGTATGTGATGTGTGACGTACTTTTGGGCCGTGTGGGGGACGGAGAGGACGTGTCGTCCCGCAGCTTCTTGACCCCCGAGTTGACCCGTGATGGGACGCGGGCGTACGGCGCCGGGCGCCTGCCCTGCGAGTTGATGAGCTGCTGCTTGGCCACCAGGAGGCGCTGTTTCAGGCCCTCGTTCTCCGCCTGGAGGCCCCGCACTTTCTCCTGCAGCTCCTCCATCATCTCCTCCATCTCCACGTCCCGAACCCTGGGGGCCGGGGGCCGCTCGCCCGCCGCCAGCTGCTCCATCCGCCCGCGGTCCTTCACCAGCTTCATCAGCTTAGTGCCCAGCCTCAAACATCACAAAGAAAATAGATATATACACACAACATATATGTGTGTGTGAGATGCGTGTGTGTGTACGTCTGTGTGTGTGTGTATGTCTGTGTGATGCGTGTGTGTGCATGTGTACGTGTATGTGTGTGTGTGCGTGTGTGTGTGTTAGAGGATGGATACCCGACCCGAGCCCGACGGGACCCGACGGTACCCGACGGGTCGGGCCGGGTTGGGACAGATTTTTAGAAAGGATGCTCGGGTTCGGGTCGGGCTCGGTCACATCAGCGCGATAAGGCATTGCACATTTTGAATTTAAAACAGCTTAAAATAAATGTCCAATATTACCCTAACATCCGTCTTCCTGTTGCTGTGACAACCAAAGACGTGCGTATTAAGCTCCATGTGGCAGCGCAGCGATGGAAGATGTTAAAAAGAAGTTGGCCGCAGGAGATTTTAAAACTATTGAAAACGAAGGAAAGTCAGCTGTGCATTGATGCTCATCTGTTGACATTTCCCAATGCCTTCCTACAATTGCTTAATAAAAGCGGCTTTCCACACAAACAAACGGACATGTGTCATTAGTATGAGAAACAAATGAGATTTTAACTGTCGGGCTCGGGCAGAAAAATCCGGCCCGATCCGCACTCTAGTGTGTATGCGTGTCACTTCATGATCTTGTCGTCCTGTGTGTGTCTGTGTGTGTCTCTGAGTGTGTGTATGTCTGTGTGATGCGCGCGTGTGCGTATTTGTGCGTTTGTGTGTGAGTGATGCCTGTGTGTGTCTGTGTGATACGTGTGCGTGCGTGCGTGTGTATGCGTGTGTGTGTATATATGTGTGTGTGTGTGTGTGTATGTATGCATGTGTGTGTATATGTGTGTATGTGTGTGTATATGTGTGTGTGTGTGCGTGCGTCTGTGTGTGAGCGTGTGCGTGTGTGTGTGTGTTTGTGCGTGTGCGTCTGTGTGCGTGTGTCTATGTGTGTCTGTGTGTGTCTGTGTGTGTGTGTGTGTGTGTGTGTGTGTGTGTGTGTGTGTGTGTGTGTGTGTCTCACTTCTTGATCTTGTCGTCCTGTGTGTGAATGTGCTGTTTGAGGACCAGCGTCTCCTCGTGGAGGCGCAGGAATCGATCCTCCAGCTCCTCCCGGGACACCCGCGACACGTCCTGCCGCGCCCGGCCATTCCGATTCGCCGAGGACTCTGAGGACATCGGTTCATCTTACATTTACACACATGTAGCTGTGAGTGCAACACACACACACACACACTGAACTCACACACACAAGTTTTTATCCCTCCTGATGTCCTCTTTAATAAATATCTAAATCTGACATCTGAGTTTCTTTTTAACTAAATTACCATAGAAATGGATTCTTTCCAACGCTCTTTCATTCCTCTGATCTTCACTATTAGTCACAATAATTCATAATTTCTGCTTTTTAGCTCTAATATTAGGTATAATTCTATATAAATGAGGGTTATTGACCATGAATTCCAAAAAGTATAAAACTAGTAAGGTGGTGGTGGTGAAAACTAAAAAAACGTCTGAAAAAGGGACGAAAACGTCAAATGTTTTGTCAGTTTTTGACCCGGGAGGAAACACAAGAGTTAAATGTCCTTTTTCCATATTACAATCCACAAATCAGCAATCAGGTTAGGTTAACCCTCTCTAATGAGTTATCTTGATGGAACTAGACACAATAGAAACAACAGAAACCTGCTGCGAGTCGGGACAGGTTCACTGTGAAGTCTCTGACTGGAACATCTGCTGCTGTCTCATCGATCAGGGTGGACATCTTTCAGCCTGTAACAGAAGGGAATCGGCATTATACCAATATCATCATAATAATAATAATAATAATAATAATAATCACATAATAATAACATAATAATAATAACATAATAATAATATGTGCACAGTTTATATTTACCTTTATATAGTTTATATAGACCCTGGGTCGGATTATAGTTCTAAATGACTATATACAGTGTTGTGGTTGTGGGGGTAAAAGATACACCAAACTTCATTTGAAAACCTCTTAGATTAAAACTAATGTCCCCGTGGAGAAATAAAACAACACGGCAGAGCAAGGCTTAACACGTTTAACTGACAACATGTATCTTCTAGTGTATTCGGCTGACAAAGACACACCAAGAGCATTTTATTTTATTGTTATTTAACATTTGAACCATTTGAGCCTCCGCCATCTTGCTGCCTGTTAACCGGGAGTAATACCGTAGATCTGCGGGGCGAGGTGGTTCTAAAGAAGGACATTTCGCTAATAAACGTGCTGTTTTTTGTGTTTTATGCTTGCCGAACTTAAGCTAGACATTTCATGATTATTTCGTGTTTTGAGCCAAATGTCTGAAGGAATGATTAACTTTACTTTGGCCATGGACAGAGAAAAACTGTAATAATCTAAACGCAGTCTGGCGTCACATCCTCTACACTGATTTACAAAAGATATCGTAGATATATAAATAGTGCATATATCTGGGTCTCCGTGAATGTACACAACGTCAGTCAGAGATATGTGCGTGTACTGTTAAAATACTGAGGTTTGTGGCTGCCGTAACGTTAGAAACTATTGAAATAAAGCAAGCGGTGAGTTACGTTAGCTATGCTACGTTAGCATCGGTCGCTAGCTAGCTCACTAAAAAGGGCTAACGCGCCAACTAGCTCACTCTTCTAATACAACAGTAGCGGTATATATGTCTTCGTATTTTATAAAAAACATGTTAAAGGTTGTCGAGCCCGACTTTTTACACATTTCTTACCTCTTAAAACGACTTTATTTAGTCCACGGTAACGGTTGCTACTGAAATCATAACAGTTCATGTCGTTATGATGCTACTACGCATGCGCAGAGTGAAGAGACTTGTGGGATATGTAGGCTTTCTATCTGAACTGAAAGCTTATTGCCACTGTAGCATATACAGTATATACATATATCTACATATACATATGTCATTATTTATGACACTTTAATTTAACTGTAAAACATGAATAAAGTTACTTTATCTGTTATTGAATGTGTACCTCTAACATCCTTCTACTGTCTTTTGTGTATATCCTGTGTGTGTGAATGTGTACATGTGTGTGTATGTGTGTATGCGTGTGTGTGTGTATGTGTACAGTGGTGTGAAAAAGTGTTTGCCCCCTTCCTCATTTCCTGTCCCTTTGCATGTTTGTCACACTTAAGTGTTTCGGAACATCAAACCAATTTAAACAACAGTCAAGGACAACACAAGTAAACACAAAATGCAATTTGTAAATGAAGGTGTTTATTATTAAAGGTGAAAAAAAATCCAAACCATCATGGCCCTGTGTGAAAAAGTGATTGCCCCCTAACCCTAATAACTGGTTGGGCCACCCTTAGCAGCAACAACTGCAACCAAGCGTTTGCGATAACGTGCAATGAGCCTTTTACAGCGTCCGGGAGGAATTTTGGCCCACTCATCTTTGCAGAATTGTCCTAATTCAGTTATATTAGAGGGTTTTTGAGCATGAACGGCCTTTTTAAGGTCATACCACAACATCTCAATAGGATTCAGGTCAGGACTTTGGCTAGGCCACTCCAAAGTCTTCATTTTGTTTTTCTTCAGCCATTCGGTGGTGGACTTGCTGGTGTGTTTAGGATCATTCTCCTGCTGCAGAACCCAAGTTCGTTTCAGCTTGAGTACACGAACAGATGGTCGGACATTCTCCTTCAGGATCTCTTGGTAGACGGCAGAATTCATAGTTCCTTTTATCACGGCAAGTCTTCCAGGTCCTGAAGCAGCAAAACAGCCCCGGACCATCACACTACCATCACCATATTTTACTGTTGGTATAATGTTCTTTTTATGAAATGCAGTGTTCCTTCTACGCCAGATATACTTGGACACACACCTTCCAAAGAGTTCCACTTTTGTCTCATCGGTCCACAGAATGTTGTCCCAAAAGTCTTGGGGATCATCAAGATGTGTTCTGGAGAAATTGAGACGAGCTTTGATGTTCTTTTTGCTCAGCAGTGGTTTTCTCCTTGGAACTCTGCCATGCAGGCCATTTTTGCCCAGTCTGTTCCTGATGGTGGAGGCATGAACGCTGACCTTAACTGAGGCAAGTGAGGCCTGCAGTTCTTTGGACGTTGTTGTGGGGTCTTTTGTGACCTCTTGGATGAGTCGTCGCTGCGCTCTTGGGGTAATTTTGGGCGGCCGGCCACTCCTGGGAAGGTTCACCACTGTTCCATGTCTTCGCCATTTGTGGATAATGGCTCTCACTGTGGTTCGCTGGATTCCCAAAGCTTTGGAAATGGCTTTATAATCCTTTCCAGACTGATAGATCTCAATTACTTTCTTTCTCAATTGTTCCTGAATCTCTTTGGGTCTCGGCATGATGTGTAGCTTTTAAGGATCTTCTGGTGGACCTTACTGTGTCAAGCAGCTCCTATTTAAGTGATGCCTTGATTGTGAACAGGTGTGGCAATAATCAGGCCTGGGTGTGGCTAGAGAAATTGAACTCAGGTGTGGACAACCACAGTTATAGTATGTTTTAACAAGGGGGGCAATCACTTTTTCACACAGGGCCATGATGGTTTGGATTTTTTTTCACCTTTAATAATAAACACCTTCATTTACAAATTGCATTTTGTGTTTACTTGTGTTGTCCTTGACTGTTGTTTAAATTGGTTTGATGTTCTGAAACACTTAAGTGTGACAAACATGCAAAGGGACAGGAAATGAGGAAGGGGGCAAACACTTTTTCACACCACTGTATGTATGTGTGTGTGTATGTGTGTATGTGTGTATGTATGTGTGTATGTGTGTGTCCATCAGCTCCATTTCAGAGGCTTACCATTATCTTTTACCCCTGCCGTCCTCTCTGGGGGCATTAAGCCCAGTGGGGGGGTGTTGTCTGCCCCTGGCTTTACATGTAAGCCTATGTATGAGCGACACACACACACACACACACACACAGACACACACACACACACACAGCGAGCCACTTCACTGATGTACACACATCACGGGGAATCTGACAGGCTGTCAGATGTCTCCATGACGATGGGTCTAATTTAGTAGCCTGAGATGAGTGAGGTTCAGTCTACGTGTGTGGGTGTGTGTGTGTGTGTGTGTATATATGTGTGTGTATATACAGTATGTGTATGTGTGTGTGTGTGTGTGTGTGTGTATGTATGTGTGTGTATATACAGTATGTGTATGTGTGTGTGTGTGTGTGTGTGTGTGTATATATGTGTGTGTATATACAGTATGTGTATGTGTGTGTGTGTGTGTGTGTGTGTGATTGTCAGAGTCAGTCTACCATTGAAGTCTATGATGCTTTTCGACCTCATGTTCAGCCGCCGTGCACCAGCTGTCAGAGCTCAGAGAGTGTGGAGGCCTTTACACACACACACACGCACACACACACATGCGCACACACACACGCACACACACACGCACACGTGCCACACACACACACACACACACATGTGCATACACACACACACACGCACACACGTGCATACACGCACACACACACACACACACACACATGCGCACACACACACGCGCACACACACACACACGTGCACACACACACACACACACACATGTGCATACACACACACACACACACACACACACATGTGCATACACACACACACACACACACACACACACACACACACCCCCGTTCAGCAGAGAAGAATCACCCATCTTCTATTTATTCACATAAAAACAATACAAAAACTACATGTACTCTGATACTGTAAGTACAGTAGGCTGTATTCTTTTATTATTATTATTAACATATATTATTATTAACATATATTATTATTATTAACATATATTATTATTATTATTAACATATATTATTATTAACATATATTATTATTATTAACATATATTATTATTATTATTATTAACATATATTATTATTATTAACATATATTATTATTATTAACATATATTATTAATTATTATTATTATT
>CM057244.1:32830548-32838048 GCA_029931835.1 Etheostoma nigrum | reverse complement strand
ACAGGACAGTATAGGATAGGACAGGACAGGACAGGACAGACGTTGACACCGCCCAACAGAAACGTAATGAACCCAACAAGACAAACGGCGTTTTTCCATTACTGGAACCTGCTCGCCGCGGTGCCCGGTGCCCCGTCCCCGTCCCCCGTCCCCGTCCCCGTCGCAGATTAGTACCGCGTGAGGCGAGCGTGGCTGGTTGTCATAGCGACTGCCGTGACCTAACGCGACGCACACACAGAACGTGGAAGGTGTGTTTGATTCTCATCTAGACACAAGTGAGTAACATTAGGGCGGAGACAGGTAATCAGAGACAGGAAGATATCTAGACACAGGTGAGTAACATTAGGGCGGAGACAGGTAATCAGAGACAGGAAGATATCTAGACACAGGTGAGTAACATTAGGGCGGAGACACGTAATCAGAGACAGGAAGACATCTAGACACAGGTGAGTAACATTAGGGCGGAGACAGGTAATCAGAGACAGGAAGATATCTAGACACAGGTGAGTAACATTAGGGCGGAGACAGGTAATCAGAGACAGGAAGACATCTAGACACAGGTGAGTAACATTAGGGCGGAGACAGGTAATCAGAGACAGGAAGACATCTAGACACAGGTGAGTAACATTAAGGCGGAGACAGGTAATCAGCATCTAGACACAGGTGAGTAACATTAGGGCGGAGACAGGTAATCAGAGACAGGAAGACATCTAGACACAGGCAAGTAACATTAGGGCGGAGACAGGTAATCAGAGACAGGAAGACATTTAGACACAGGTGAGTAACATTAGGGCGGAGACAGGTAATCAGAGACAGGAAGATATCTAGACACAGTTGAGTAACATTAGGGCGGAGACAGGTAATCAGAGACAGGAAGACATCTAGACACAGGTGAGTAACATTAGGGCGGAGACAGGTAATCAGAGACAGGAAGACATCTAGACACAGGTGAGTAACATTAGGGCGGAGACAGGTAATCAGAGACAGGAAGATATCTAGACACAGGTGAGTAACATTAGGGCGGAGACAGGTAATCAGAGACAGGAAGACATCTAGACACAGGTGAGTAACATTAGGGCGGAGACAGGTAATCAGAGACAGGAAGACATCTAGACACAGGTGAGTAACATTAGGGCGGAGACAGGTAATCAGAGACAGGAAGATATCTAGACACAGGTGAGTAACATTAGGGCGGAGACAGGTAATCAGAGACAGGAAGACATCTAGACACAGGTGAGTAACATTAGGGCGGAGACAGGTAATCAGAGACAGGAAGATATCTAGACACAGGTGAGTAACATTAGGGCGGAGACAGGTAATCAGAGACAGGAAGACATCTAGACACAGGTGAGTAACATTAGGGCGGAGACAGGTAATCAAAGACAGGAAGACAAGTGAAGAGAATGAAGACAAACAGCGCATTTCAAAATAAAACAGGAAGTCCTGTGGCCGGGGTGGTCAGTGGTAGAGGAGGCGCAGAGGTCCAGGGTTCGAACCCCCCCCCCCCCCCCTCTCACCTGTCCTGTCCATTAAAGGCGGAAAAGCCCCAAAAATAATCTTTAAAATAAAAAATACAGGAAAACAAACAGAATACATGAAACCATGACATCACCATGCAGGAAGTTATAGTGCGCGCACACACACACACACACACACACACACACACACACACACACACACACATTCTCTCCCCCCCCCTTCCTGTTTCTGTGATGATGTTGATGATATCTCGTCTTATTCCAGACTAATAATCTGAGTCTCAGGTTGGTAATGAGGTCTAACCCCCCCCCCCCCCACCCACACACACACACACTACACCCCACCCCCCTTCCCCCCACCTTCATCATGCGTTGAGCTTTGTAATTAGACGGGCAGAAAATCACTATTTGGTGGTCAGAGAGAACAGGAGGATGCTGGGAAGTCAATTTGGGCCAGATAGACGGGGATGTAATGATTTAATTAAAGCTGTAAGCTCCTCGGATAAGGGGGGGAGGGAGGGAGAGAGAGGGAGGGGGGAGAGAGAGATTCAACAATATATTAATATAATAATAGATATTCAACAATCAGCAGAGGTCAGACATTAGGATTTATTTATTTATTATCATTATTATTTTTATTATTCTTAATATTATTAGGACGATGCATATTAATCACCATTAGTGTATATGCGCCAGTGTTAGCCAGTGGGCTAATATTCAGCTGTAGTCCTACCCAGCATGCAGCTGTAGTCCTACCCAACATGCATAGAGGGCGTCCGGCGGTCTGAAGGAGTCAGACATGGAGGTCCAGCGCGTGGTGCGCGGAGGACGGCGGCGGTCTGAAGCCCAGGTCCATCTGTCCCTGGCTGCGAGAGCGGGTCAGCAGCAAAGACGGCAGCGCGTAACGCTGCGTCCGTCTCCCTGCGAAGGACGTCCCCCCTGAGGACAGACACACCACCGGGACTCAGACTAGAGGCAGATGATGGGCCACTAAGGTCTATATAAAGCGACTTCAGATACAGTATTAGGGACCACTAAGGTCTATATGAAAGAGACTTCAGATACAGTATTAGGGACCACTAAGGTCTATATAAAGAGACTTCAGATACAGTATTAGGGACCACTAAGGTCTATATGAAAGAGACTTCAGATACAGTATTAGGGACCACTAAGGTCTATATAAAAAGACTTCAGATACAGTATTAGGGACCACTAAGGTCTATATGAAAGAGACTTCAGATACAGTATTAGGGACCACTAAGGTCTATATAAAAAGACTTCAGATACAGTATTAGGGACCACTAAGGTCTATATGAAAGAGACTTCAGATACAGTATTAGGGACCACTAAGGTCTATATAAAGAGACTTCAGATACAGTATTAGGGACCACTAAGGTCTATATAAAAAAGACTTCAGATCCAGTATTAGGGACCACTAAGGTCTATATAAAAGAGACTTCAGATACGGTATTAGGGACCACTAAGGTCTATATAAAGAGACTTCAGATACGGTATTAGGGACCACTAAGGTCTATATAAAGAGACTTCAGATACGGTATTAGGTACCAATAACCACTGGTTATTATTGCCCATACTTATTATCCCGCCAGGTTTTTGTCCCGCTACTAGTCCCGGAGCGTTGTCAACACGTGCACACAAAATACATCAAAACGTGGGTAATGATCGGGAATGGCGGGCTATGACTTTTCTAAGAGATTTGCTGCGCGGTTTTCACGAAAAAGCCAAATCTCTCATTGACTTGAATGGGAAATGTTTGGGAAATCGCTCAACATCGCTCCAGACCCCCCCTCTTTGGGGCCGTGCTGTGTCGCCATACTTTAACGTAGAAACGTGATTAAAAGTTGAAACCGAAGACAAGACTTTGGCGTTTATTGGGCTGAACGGGCAGATTTAAGATTTGAAAAAAAGTCTCTGAAGGGTTAAGACACGTAACACTTTTATTATTTTTAGTTGTATTATTAGGATGTGCACCAAGTAGTAGGCACACTGTTAAAATTTTCTGCAGAATTTTCTAGTTGTTAAGCTAAGATTAGACTGGAGGGGGTGTGGGGGGAGACTACTGTTAAAACTGTTCTTGTCCCTTGATTGTTCTCTGCAGGGAACAATTAAACCTTCACCAAGTCCAAACCTTGATTCAGTTTGTCTTTATTTTGTTCCAACAAAGTCTCACTTCCAACAGTTCCTCTTCCGATAGCGAAACCAGAACCGTGGCTAAGTCTCTGACCTGGAGGCCGAGGTCTGGTGAAGACGTCGCTGCAGCCGCTCCAGTAGTGGACCGCGGTCTTCCCGTGGTAATCTCGGACGCTGGTTTTAGCATCTGATGGAAACAAGACCCACACGCAGACTGAATGTGTAGCTAGGGTTAGTGAAGCTAGGGTTAGCGTAGCTAGGGTTAATGTAGCTAGGGTTAGAACCTGAGGCTGAACATCTGTCCTGTAGGGTAACATTACAGCTTGTTTCTCCCTGATGCTGAACATCTGTCTTGTAGGGTGACATTACAGCTTGTTTCTACCTGATGCTGAACATCTGTCCTGTAGGGTTACATTACAGCTTGTTTCTCCCTGATGCTGAACATCTGTGCCTGTAGGGTTACATTACAGCTTGTTTCTCCCTGATGCTGAACATCTGTCCTGTAGGGTGACATTACAGCTTGTTTCTACCTGAGGCTGAACATCTGTCCTGTAGGGTGACATTACAGCTTGTTTCTACCTGAGGCTGAACATCTGTCCTGTAGGGTTACATTACAGCTGGTTTCTCCCTGATGCTGAACATCTGTCCTGTAGGGGTAACATTACAGCTTGTTTCTCCCTGATGCTGAACATCTGTCCTGTAGGGTAACATTACAGCTTGTTTCTCCCTGATGCTGAACATCTGTCCTGTAGGGTAACATTACAGCTTGTTTCTCCCTGATGCTGAACATCTGTGCCTGTAGGGTTACATTACAGCTTGTTTCTACCTGATGCTGAACATCTGTCCTGTACGGTAACATTACAGCTTGTTTTTCCCTGATGCTGAACATCTGTCCTGTAGGGTTACATTACAGCTTGTTTCTCCCTGATGCTGAACATCTGTCCTGTAGGGTAACATTACAGCTTGTTTCTACCTGATGCTGAATATCTGTCCTGTAGGGTAACATTACAGCTTGTTTCTACCTGATGCTGAATATCTGTCCTGTAGGGTTACATTACAGCTTGTTTCTACCTGATGCTGAACATCTGTCCTGTAGGGTAACATTATAGCTTGTTTCTACCTGATGCTGAACATCTGTCCTGTAGGGTTACATTACAGCTTGTTTCTACCTGATGCTGAACATCTGTCCTGTAGGGTAACATTATAGCTTGTTTCTACCTGATGCTGAACATCTGTCCTGTAGGGTAACATTACAGCTTGTTTCTCCCTGATGCTGAACATCTGTCCTGTAAGGTTACATTACAGCTTGTTTCTACCTGATGCTGAACATCTGTCCTGTAGGGTAACATTACAGCTTGTTTCTACCTGATGCTGAACATCTGTCCTGTAGGGTAACATTACAGCTTGTTTCTACCTGATGCTGAACATCTGTCCTGTAGGGTAACATTACAGCTTGTTTCTACCTGATGCTGAACATCTGTCCTGTAGGGTAACATTACAGCTTGTTTCTACCTGATGCTGAACATCTGTCCTGTAGGGTAACATTACAGCTTGTTTCTACCTGATGCTGAACATCTGTCCTGTAGGGTAACATTACAGCTTGTTTCTACCTGATGCTGAACATCTGTCCTGTAGGGTAACATTACAGCTTGTTTCTACCTGATGCTGAACATCTGTCCTGTATGGTAACATTACAGCTTGTTTCTACCTGATGCTGAACATCTGTCCTGTATGGTAACATTACAGCTTGTTTCTACCTGATGCTGAACATCTGTCCTGTATGGTAACATTACAGCTTGTTTCTACCTGATGCTGAACATCTGTCCTGTAGGGTAACATTACAGCTTGTTTCTACCTGATGCTGTACATCTGTCCTGTATGGTAACATTACAGCTTGTTTCTACCTGATGCTGAACATCTGTCCTGTATGGTAACATTACAGCTTGTTTCTACCTGATGCTGAACATCTGTCCTGTAGGGTAACATTACAGCTTGTTTCTCCTGATGCTGAACATCTGTCCTGTAGGGTAACATTACAGCTTGTTTCTACCTGATGTTGAACATCTGTCCTGTAGGGTTACATTACAGCTTGTTTCTACTGGTTTCTAAAGGACTCACTGTGAGTGGTGATCAGGGCGTGGACGATGTGCTTGTGGCCGTGGATGGAGGCGAGGTGGAGAGCTGTGTAACCCTGGAAACAACACAGAGTATCATGGTGAGGAAAGGAAACAAGAGAGGAAACAAGAGAGGAGAGACAGAGGAAACAAGAGAGGAGAGACAGAGGAAACAAGAGAGGAGAGACAGAGGAAACAAGAGAGGAGAGACAGAGGAAACAATAGAGGAGAGACAGAGGAAACAAGAGAGGAGAGACAGAGGAAACAATAGAGGAGAGACAGAGGAAACAATAGAGGAGAGACAGAGGAAACAAGAGAGGAGAGACAGAGGAAACAAGAGAGGAGAGACAGAGGAAACAATAGAGGAGAGACAGAGGAAACAATAGAGGAGAGACAGAGGAAACAAGAGAGGAGAGACAGAGGAAACAAGAGAGGAGAGACAGAGGAAACAAGAGAGGTAAGACAGAGGAAACAATAGAGGAGAGACAGAGGAAACAAGAGAGGAGAGACAAGAGGAAACAAGAGAGGAGAGACAGAGGAAACAAGAGAGGAGAGACAGAGAGGAAACAAGAGAGGAGAGACAGAGGAAACAAGAGAGGAGAGACAGAGGAAACAAGAGAGAGGGAGAGACAGAGGAAACAAGAGAGGAGAGACAGAGGAAACAAGAGAGGAGAGACAAGAGGAAACAATAGAGGAGAGACAGAGGAAACAATAGAGGAGAGACAGAGGAAGACAAGAGAGGAGAGACAGAGGAAACAAGAGAGGAGAGACAGAGGAAACAAGAGAGGAGAGACAGAGGAAACAAGAGAGGAGAGACAGAGGAAACAAGAGATGAGAGACAGAGGAAACAAGAGAGGAGAGACAGAGGAAACAAGAGAGGAGAGACAGAGGAAACAAGAGAGGAGAGACAGAGGAAACAAGAGAGGAGAGACAGAGGAAACAAGAGAGGAGAGACAGAGGAAACAAGAGAGGTAAGACAGAGGAAACAATAGTGGAGAGACAGAGGAAACAAGAGAGGAGAGACAGAGGAAACAAGAGAGGAGAGACAGAGGAAACAAGAGAGGAGAGACAGAGGAAACAATAGAGGAGAGACAGAGGAAACAATAGAGGAGAGACAGAGGAAACAAGAGAGGAGAGACAGAGGAAACAAGAGAGGAGAGACAGAGGAAACAAGAGAGGTAAGACAGAGGAAACAATAGTGGAGAGACAGAGGAAACAAGAGAGGAGAGACAGAGGAAACAAGAGAGGAGAGACAGAGGAAACAAGAGAGGAGAGACAGAGGAAACAAGAGATGAGAGACAGAGGAAACAAGAGAGGAGAGACAGAGGAAATAAGAGAGGAGAGACAGAGGAAACAATAGAGGAGAGACAGAGGAAACAAGAGAGGAGAGACAGAGGAAACAAGAGAGGAGAGACAGAGGAAACAAGAGAGGAGAGACAGAGGAAACAAGAGAGGAGAGACAGAGGAAACAAGAGAGGAGAGACAGAGGAAACAATAGAGGAGAGACAGAGGAAACAATAGAGGAGAGACAGAGGAAACAAGAGAGGAGAGACAGAGGAAACAAGAGAGGAGAGACAGAGGAAACAAGAGATGAGAGACAGAGGAAACAAGAGAGGAGAGACAGAGGAAACAAGAGAGGAGAGACAGAGGAAACAAGAGATGAGAGACAGAGGAAACAAGAGAGGAGAGACAGAGGAAACAAGAGAGGAGAGACAGAGGAAACAAGAGAGGAGAGACAGAGGAAACAATAGAGGAGA
>CM057244.1:32820548-32823048 GCA_029931835.1 Etheostoma nigrum | reverse complement strand
ACGGAGCGGAGCGAAGGGAAGGAAATGTATTAGACAGCGCTGCTCTGAGCTAAATGCTAACATCAGCATGCTAACTGCTTTCAGCTAAATGCTAACATCAGCATGCTAACTGCTTTCAGCTAAATGCTAACATCAGCATGCTAAGTACTTCGAGCTAAATGCTAACATCAGCATGCTACTACACCCTCACATGTATTTTGTATTTATTATGATTTGTATTTGTGTGTGAACATAAAAAACATTAAGAAAGGATCACTACAGAGATTTTTGTTAGAGTAAAATGCTTTTCGTTTAACATGAAACAGCCCCAAAATCACCATCACCAAACCCACCAGACTCCATGTAAATAATCACTACTTTTAGTCTGTATAGAGCAGCATATCTCCACCAGACTCCATGTAAATAATCACTACTTTTAGCGTGTAAAGAGCAGCATATCTCCACCAGACTCCATGTAAATAATCACTACTTTTAGCGTGTATAGAGCAGCATATCTCCACCAGACTCCATGTAAATAATCACTACTTTTAGTGTGTATAGAGCAGCATATCTCCACCAGACTCCATGTAAATAATCACTACTTTTAGCATGTATAGAGCAGCATATCTCCACCAGACTCCATGTAAATAATCACTACTTTTAGCATGTATAGAGCAGCATATCTCCACCAGACTCCATGTAAATAATCACTACTTTTAGCATGTATAGAGCAGCATATCTCCACCAGACTCCATGTAAATAATCACTACTTTTAGCGTGTAAAGAGCAGCATATCTCCACCAGACTCCATGTAAGTAATCACTACTTTTAGCGTGTATAGAGCAGCATATCTCCACCAGACTCCATGTAAATAATCACTACTTTTAGTGTGTATAGAGCAGCATATCTCCACCAGACTCCATGTAAATAATCACTACTTTTAGCGTGTATAGAGCAGCATATCTCCACCAGACTCCATGTAAATAATCACTACTTTTAGTGTGTATAGAGCAGCATATCTCCACCAGACTCCATGTAAATAATCACTACTTTTAACGTGTATAGAGCAGCATATCTCCACCAGACTCCATGTAAATAATCACTACTTTTAGCATGTATAGAGCAGCATATCTCCACCAGACTCCATGTAAATAATCACTACTTTTAGCGTGTATAGAGCAGCATATCTCCACCAGACTCCATGTAAATAATCACTACTTTTAGCGTGTATAGAGCAGCATATCTCCACCAGACTCCATGTAAATAATCACTACTTTTAGCATGTATAGAGCAGCATATCTCCACCAGACTCCATGTAAATAATCACTACTTTTAGCGTGTATATAGCAGCATATCTCCACCAGACTCCATGTAACTGAGATATTGTAACTGAGATATTCTAACTGAGATATTGCAGGTGTACCTTCTTCGGCACCAGGCTGGGATCCTGAAGCAACAGCTGACGCTGGGCGGCCATGTTTCCCAGGGCCGAACTCCTCCACCAGTGTTTCTCCAGAGGGTCCAGCGGCACCCTGTGGACCAGAGACTGGCGGGGGGGGGGGGGAACTATTACTCTTAACTTATAAAAAATAAATGATCAGTTCACTACTTTCATTGAATTTGTGTATTTCATTACATTTGAAAAATATGTTGAAAAAATTGACAAAGAAGTAAAAAAGAAAACGAACTAAAAGTAACAAAAAGATCCAAAATTATTGATAAAAGTGTCAAAAGCTTTTGAAAAAAAGACACTTTTTAGACATTTCTTTTGATGTTTTTTCACTTTTCCCCAACTTTTAAGTCGCTTTTGTTGCTCTTGTGTCCACATCTTTTGTTGTTATTGATAATTTTAGACATCTGACAAAGTTGAGGGTCTTTTACAACGTTGTTCACTTTATTTCTGACATTTATCGCCTCTCAATATTGAGTTTTTCCAACACTTTTGTCGATGTTTTGTCCCTTTTCTCAATCCACGCAGATGTGTTCAGGGACCTCCTAGATAGTTGGAGATCTTAACCCCTTAAATGTTGAACCCAAAGTTATAGATTCAGAGTATCTTTAATATTACATAATGTGTTGGTATTTTCCAGCAACAACCTGCGTCCTGGTTGACCTCTATGCGTGGGGGGGCCGCCGCGCTGCAGGGCGGGGGGGGGCGGGGGACGGGCGGGGGGGCAGGGCGGGCGGATGCCATTAGAGCTGTTTATTGGCCAGCAGGGTGCTGTGAAGCCCCGCCAGGTCTTTAATCAGAGGCCTGCCAGGCCGTCCTCACTGTTTACCTGAAACAGCTCCGTGTTAATTACACAGCCGAGCCAATCACAGAGGGAGGCTGTCCGTCAGCTGACAGCGCGCGCACACACACACACACACACACACACACACACACACACACACACACAGGGGCATCACACGGAAACACACACAGAGACAGAAACAACTCCTAACCCTTTGTTGAATTTCTAGTCACATCAGTTTCCATCCACTAAAAGTTCTGTTGGTGCTAATGACAGACAACATTATG
>CM057244.1:32695548-32818048 GCA_029931835.1 Etheostoma nigrum | reverse complement strand
TTTTCTCTTATTTTCTTTTCTTTCTAATCATAACTTTCTTTACATAAATAAACACTATAACAACATATACTGTTGCAGAAAAAGTGTACAAATTTCAACTTGGCTCAAACCACCCCTTCCCCACGTTTGTCATTTTTTTACATTTTCCTCTCCTTCTTTCACTTTTTTGTTTTTTTCCAATGATTTTTCGGATGTTTTTGCAGATATTTTGACGTATTTGTCCTTTTCTCCCGACGTCGACCCCAGAGTTACGTGCTCTCCTTATTTTGGGCTTTTTTTCAATGCTTTTGGCGTCTATTTCAACGTTTTCCGAAGCAAGAAGTTCGTCTATGATTTGATTCTTTAATAACGGCCCAGATACCTCCATCCATCCATCCCTCCATCCATCCATCCCTCCATCCTCCATCCCTCAATGCCTCCATCCCTTCATCCCTCCATCCTTCATCCCTCCATCCCTCCATCCTTCATCCCTCCATCCTTCATCCCTCCATCCCTTCATCCCTCCATCCTTCATCCCTCCATCCCTCCATCCTTCATCCATCCATCCATCCATCCATCCCTCCATCCTCCATCCCTCCATCCCTCCATCCTGTCTCCACTGAGCGCTAGCAGCTTAACGCTAACGGCTCTGTTACATCCATCATTCCTCTATCCCTCATCCTTCCATTCCTCCATTCCTTATCCCTCCATCCCTCATCCCTCCATTCCTCCATCCCTCATCCTTCCATTCCTCCATCCCTCATCCCTCCATCCTGTCCCAGGGAGCCTTTCATCTCCCAGCCTGACGTCTCCTTTATTCTTTATTGTTCTCTCTTCTCCTGCAGCCCATCATGAATAAATCTCTTTCATCATCCCCCCTCCTCCCCCCCCCCCCATTGTCTCTGAGTCCTTCTCCTCTGGGACTCCTCTCATCAGGAGGGACAGAAGGCCCCCCCCGAGCTCTGTAACTGTGTATCATTTCATGTGGTATGATATGGACGGCAGATACCACGTAAACACCGTCGCCGACCAATGGGAGGAGAGAGCAGACAGACATCATTCTTCTTCCTCCAAACACGGTTAGTGGAATTAGGACCAAAAAGTTCTATTTTGGTCTCATCTGACCACATGACTTTCTCCCATGACTCCTCTGGATCATCCAAATGGTCATTGGCAAACTTAAGACGGGCCTTGACATGTGCTGGTTTAAGCAGGGGAACCTTCCGTGCCATGCATGATTTCAAACCATGACGTCTTAGTGCATTACCAACAGTAACCTTGGAAACGGTGGTCCCAGCTCTTTTCAGGTCCTGGACCAGCTCCTCCCGTGTAGTTCTGGGCTGATTTCTCACCTTTCTTAGGATCATTGAGACCCCACGAGGTGAGATCTTGCATGGAGCCCCAGTCCGAGGGAGATTGACAGTCATGTTTAGCTTCTTCCATTTTCTAATGATTGCTCCAACAGTGGACCTTTTTTCACCAAGCTGCTTGGACATGTCCCCGTAGCCCTTTCCAGCCTTGTGGAGGTGGACAATTTAGTCTCTAGTGTCTTTGGACAGCTCTTTGGTCTTGGCCATGTTAGTAGTTGGATTCTTACTGATTGTATGGGGTGGACAGGTGTCTTTATGCAGCTAACGACCTCAAACAGGTGCATCTAATTGAGGATAATAAATGGAGTGGAGGTGGACATTTTGAAGACAGACTAACAGGTCTTTGAGGGTCAGAATTCTAGCTGATAGACAGGTGTTCAAATACTTATTTGCAGCTGTATCATACAAATAAATAGTTAAAAAATCATACATTGTGATTTCTGGATGTTTTTTTAGATTATGTCTCTCACAGTGGACATGCACCTACGATGACAATTTCAGACCCTCCATGATTTCTAAGTGGGAGAACTTGCAAAATAGCAGCGTGTTCAAATACTTATTTTCCTCACTGTATACACACACGCACACACACACACACACACACACAGACACAGACACAGACACATACACACACACACACACACACACACACACACAAACACACCCCAGCGGGAGTCATGACGGAGGTTGCTGCTCGTTATGACCTCTCGGTGGGTTTCTCTAACGAAGGAGAGCTGGAGGAGAGCAGAGGAAACATCATGGTGATGTGTATCTGTTCATGTTGAACTGATCACGCATCAGCGCTGTCACTGCGTTAGGATACACATCACATATATCGTACATATATATATATATACACATCACATATATCGTACATATATATATATACACATCACATCGTTAGTGATGGGTTAGAGGGGAGGCTGGGCAGCAAAAACAGTGAAGAAGGTGCCAAAAATCTCCAAAATGTGACATAATCGTCAAAAAACCTTGAAAAAAAATACAAAAACCTAAATCAGAGAACAAAGGAGCGGCGTTAACAGGAATTAAAAACACAAAAATAAATATGGATAAAGCAACAAAAAACCTTGAAAAGATGAGATAAAAACATAGAAAAGGAACAAAAGCCCAGTTTGATCATTTGTGTGGTTGTAACCCCCCCCCCCCCCAAATGCTCCTCTCTGTGTGACAATAGGAGACCCCCCCCCCCCCAAATGCTCCTCTCTGTGTGACGATAGGAGACCCCCCCCCCCCCCCCAAATGCTCCTCTCTGTGTTACGATAGGAGACCCCCCCCCCCCCCTTTATTGCCCTCCCCCTCTCTCCCTCTCTCTCTCTCTCTCTCTCCCCCTCTCTCTCTCTCTTTCTTGGAATAAAAAGACTAAAAGATCTTCTGTTAAGTTATTATCAACATGAAAAGACATTTCATCTTTAATGAGGAGGAGATGAATGAATAACAGAAGATTAGTAACAGCTGTTTTATGGTTTTTACACATTTCATCATTTGAGCTGCGACAACTTCTTCCACATGTTACAGTTGGTTTCCACTTGGTGTCCCTTTGTCCCAATGTTTGTCCCTTTTGTCCGAATGTTTGTCCATTTGTCCCAATGTTTGTCCCTTGTTCTAATGTTTTAGTTTCTTTTTGTCCCAATGTTTGTCCCTTTTGTCCGAATGTTTGTCCATTTGTCCCAATGTTTGTCCCTTTATTCTAATGTTTTTGTCCCTTTTCAACAGGGGGGGGGGTCTGTGTGTCTCTGTGTGTGTGTGTGTGTGTGTGTGTGTGTCTCGTGTGTGTGTGTGTGTGTGTGTGTGTGTGTGTGTGTGTCTCTGTCCCCGTCTCAAACCAAGCCGAAGCCCAACAAAATCATCAGTCAGCAGTTAAACCCTTAGAGCTGCTGTACGATTAAAGGCTAAAAACACACACACACACACACACACACACACACACACACACACACACAGACAGACACACACACACACACACACACACACACACAGACACACAGACACACACACACACACACACACACACACACACACACACACGTACCTGCTAACTTATAATTATAACTCCAACAAACAGAGAGAACACAAAGCTCCTGTAGCTGCTCTCGGTCCTCGAACGCCTCGCTCTCATTAGCATACTGATTGAGATTTCCAGCGCTGCATTGAGTCTCCGAGAGGAACCGTAATGAGAAGCGTTCGTGCTCTCGGTGTCACGGCGGACGCCGCGGCGTGTAATCTGCCGTCTCATTCACGCCGCCGCCGTCTCATTGTCTTTGGGATGAAAAGCCATTTTGGATCGGGCGGCGGTCTCAAAGGAGCCGCGTGGTCGGCGGCGAGGGTTCGGGGGCGGGGTCACCGGAGGTCAAAGGAATCATGATTACGGGCGAGCACCTTACTCCCCCGCTGACCCCGACATAAAGACGCTGATGATGGGACGGCTCGTCACTTTGACGGAGGACGGCGGTTTGATTCTGGATGAAATGCTTAAAATATGTTTCACAGCTGAGACTCAGCGAGCAGTAGGACAGACGAAGAGGACAAAAAAGGACAGAAGAAGACGATTGAGGACAGATGAAGACGATAAAGGACTGATGAAGACAATAAAGGACAGATCAAGAGGTTGATACTGTGAGGACTGAGGACTGTAAAGAGGACAATAAAGGACAGATGAGGACAATGAAGGACAGATGAAGACGATAAAGGACTAAGCCTGTAACACGCTGACATCACAGCCTGTAACATGCTGACATCACAGCCTGTAACATGCTGACATCACAGCCTGTAACACGCTGACATCACAGCGTCGACCGGTCTTTGACTCACCGTCCTGGAGGCCGCCGGCTCGCTGGTCAGAGAGAAGGAGTCGCTCCTGAGAGACAGCAGGTCGGAGCAGGACATGTCCCCTCCGTCACCGCTACACCTCACTGGGGACATCGGAGACATTGGGGACGCTGAAGCCACCAAGGACGCTGGGGCCACTGGGGACGCTGGGGCCACCGGGGACATCAGGGACGCTGGGGCCACCGGGGCCACTGAAGACATCAGGGACGCTGGGGCCACCGGGGCCACCAGGGACATCAGGGACGCTGAGGCCACCGGGGCCACCGGGGACATCGGGGACGCTGGGGCCACCGGGGACATCGGGGACGCTGGGGACATCAGGGACACCGGGGACGGCCACAGAGACTGCAAACACGCAGGACAACAGATCACTGGAACATTTGACGTGTTTTCATCCTCAAATCACACTACTGCCCGCTGCTTTATTAGTAATTACATATTAATAATTAATTACATATTAATAATTAATTACATGTTGGTTTTTATTCATTAAGTCAAAGTGAAGCTGTTCTACCGTTCTGTTATTGGTAAAAATAAGAAGGGGAGGAAAAAAAGCAAAACAAAGAACAAATGACCAGCAAGCATCATCACAGGGAACACACACACACACACACACACACACACACACACACACCAAACTTATTTCTTACAAGGAGGTGTGTTCAGGTGCATTCTGGGAGAACTGGTCTTACAGGGAGGTGTGTGTGTGTGTGTGGGGGGGGGGGGGGGGGTTGTATTGATAGTATTGGTTTAATTTTTTTTTATGTTTGTTTTTCTGTGATCTGAAAATAGTTTAATAAAGGTACTTTAAAACCTAAAAAAGCCCCTCCCCCCCGCTCTCTCTCCCCCTCCCCTCTCCACCCTCCCTCTCTTTCTCATCTCTCTCCATCTCCCTCACTCTCTCTCCCCTCCTCTATCTCCCTCTCTCCCCTCCTCTATCTCCCTCTCTCCCCTCCTCTATCTCCCTCTCTCCCCCTCCCTCTCTTTCTCGTCTCTCTCACCCCTCCTCTCTCTGCCCTCCCCCTCTTCTATCTCCCTCTCTCCCCCTCCCTCTCTTTCTCGTCTCTCTCTCCCATCCTCTATCTCCCTCTCTCCCCCTCCCTCTCTTTCTCGTCTCTCTCACCCCTCCTCTCTCTGCCCTCCCCCCTCCTCTATCTCCCTCTCTCCCCCTCCCTCTCTTTCTCGTCTCTCTCTCCCATCCTCTATCTCCCTCTCTCCCCCCTCCCTCTCTTTCTCGTCTCTCTCACCCCTCCTCTCTCTGCCCTCCCCCCTCCTCTATCTCCCTCTCTCCCCCTCCCTCTCTTTCTCGTCTCTCTCTCCCATCCTCTATCTCCCTCTCTCCCCCTCCCTCTCTTTCTCGTCTCTCTCACCCCTCCTCTCTCTGCCCTCCCCCCTCCTCTATCTCCCTCTCTCCCCCTCCCTCTCTTTCTCGTCTCTCTCTCCCCTCCTCTCTCTGCCCTCCCCCCTCCTCTATCTCCCCTCCCCCCCTCTCACCCCTCCCAGCCGAGAGCGCTCCAACTTGTTTATCAGAGCCTAATAATCCTATTAGCATTATTATTAGTTTTCCGTATCTCTGTCTGATTGTAGTTCTTCCTGGGGGGGGGGGGGGGGTAAATACCTTCATGCATGATGTCAGTCTGGGGGGGGGGTAAATACCTTCATGCATGATGTCAGTCTGGGGGGGGCAATACCTTCATGCATGATGTCGGTCTGGGGGGGGGGGGTAAATACCTTCATGCATGATGTCAGTCGGGGGGGGGTAAATACCTTCATGCATGATGTCAGTCTGGGGGGGGGTAAATACCTTCATGCATGATGTCGGTCTGGGGGGGGCAATACCTTCATGCATGATGTCGGTCTGGGGGGGGTAAATACCTTCATGCATGATGTCGGTCTGGGGGGGGTAAATACCTTCATGCATGATGTCAGTCTGGGGGGGGTAAATACCTTCATGCATGATGTCGGTCGGGGGGGGGGGTAAATACCTTCATGCATGATGTCGGTCTGGGGGGGGCAATACCTTCATGCATGATGTCGGTCTGGGGGGGGTAAATACCTTCATGCATGATGTCGGTCTGGGGGGGGCAATACCGTCATGCATGATGTCGGTCTGGGGGGGGCAATACCTTCATGCATGATGTCGGTCTGGGGGGGGTAAATACCTTCATGCATGATGTCGGTCTGGGGGGGGGGGTAAATACCTTCATGCATGATGTCAGTCGGGGGGGGGGTAATTAGCTTTATGCATGATGTCGATCTGGGGGGGGTGATGTTGGTCTGGAGGGGTGATGTCGGTGGGGGGGTAAATACTTTGGGAGGAGCTGGTTTGTCTCGCTGAGCGGGACCACGTGGTCGTCATGGAGACCAACAGAGGAACATGGACTCAGAAACAAGTCCTCTTTAAGGACCAGACAGGACCATAAAGGGGTCTGGAGACCACTTTGGACCCCCCCTTAAGGCGCTGACGCACCAACACGCCCCAACATGCACCAACACGACCCGACATGCACCAACACAACCCGACACGCCACCAACACGCAACCACACGCCCCAACACGCACCAACACGCACCAACACGACCAAACACGCAACGACATGCCCCAACACGCAACAACACGCAACAACACGCCCCAACACGCACCAACATGCCCCAACACACCCCAACACGCACCAACACACACCAACACGACCAAACACGCCCCGAAACGCCCCAACACGCAACAACACGCCCCAACACGCAACAACACGCCCCAACACGCAACAACACGCCCCAACATGAACCAACACGCACCAACACGCCCCGACACGCCCCGACACGCCCCAACACGCAACAACACGCCCCGACACGCACCGACACGCCCCAACACGCCCCTACACGCACCAACACGCACAGACACGCCCCGACACGCACCAACACGCCCCGACACGCACCGACACGCCCCGACACACCCCAACACGCCCCGACACGCACCAACACGCCCGACACGCACAGACACGCCCCGACACGCCCCGACACGCACCGACACGCCCCAACACGCCCCAACACGCACCGACACGCACAGACACGCCCCGACACGCCCCGACACGCACCGACACGCCCCAACACGCCCCAACACGCCCGACACGCACAGACACGCCCCGACACGCCCCGACACGCACCGACACGCCCCAACACGCCCCAACACGCCCCAACACGCCCCAACACGCACCGACACGCACAGACACGCACCAACACGCAACAACACGCACCGACACGCACCAACACGCAACAACACGCCCCGACACGCACCGACACGCACCGACACGCACCGACACGCACCGACACGCACAGACACGCACCAACACGCAACAACACGCCCCGACACGCACCGCCACGCACCGCCACGCACCGACACGCACCGACACGCACCAACACGCCCCAACACGCACCAACACGCACCAACACGCAACAACACGCCCCGACACGCACCAACACGCACCAACACGCAACAACACGCCCCGACACGCACCAACACGCACCAACATGCAACAACACGCACCAACACGCCCCTTTTCGTGTCAATTTTTGTCATTTTTTAATTGCGTTTTTGTCCGTTTTTTCCACTTTTTGCCGATGTTTCTAAACAAGTTTTTGGCAACGCTGCCGATGTTTTTGATGTTTTTGATGTTTTTGATGTTTTTCTGGTCATGTTTTCTCATTTCTTTGGGTCACTTTTTCAACACGTTTTTTTTTATTTGTCTTTTGGCGATTTTTCAGCTTCTTCCAACATCTGTCACAACGTTCTTCTGTCATAATAATAATAATAATAATAATAATAATAATAATAATAATAATAATAATAATAATAATGATCTGATGTAGTTTCCTCCCGGAGACGCGAGCTTGTCACGGCCGTCGAGCGTAAACTGAAGATGTGAACGAGAGAAGGATCCAACGTGATGAAAGAGAACGTTTCTCTTATGAAATACTTCACTATGAATATTAATACTTGGTTTTAACGACTTGACGTGACGAATAATTAAAGGAGCCCTGAGCGCGATATGAAAGAAAATATGTAAGATGTTGTGAAGAGAGTGTCAGGTTGGAGTGGAAACGCTGTCAGGACGAGATCAGAGACATCGATTACAGGAAGAAGAAAAGAAAAAGAGAGAGAGAACACACACACACACACACACACACACACACACACACCTCCTCAGGCTGAGTGACGACCAGCGCCGGGACGCTGCCTCCTGCCTCCTGATTGGCTGCTGTCTGGCCCTGGCCCTGGTCCTGGCCCTGGTCCTGGCCCCGGTCCTGGCCGTGGTCCTGGATGCAGATGCTGCCTCCTGCCTCTTGATTGGCTGCTGTCTGGCACCGGTCCTGGCCCCGGTCCTGGTTGGGGACGCTGTCTTCAGCCTCCTGATTGGCTGGTGTCTGGCCCAGGTCCTGGCCCTGGTCCTGGCTGGGACTCTCAGGATCCAGGTGTGTGTCCAGATTCATTGTGTTGATCTGTGAAAGGAGACGCAGATTCTCAGTCTCACATCCGGTCCACGTGGAGCGTCACTGATCCCGACAGGATTCCTCACGTCGTCTAGTTTCACAGGACTGGATCAGGACAGTAGACCAGGATCTAAAGGAGAACATCAGAAGTAAAATACTTATTCCCATCACAGAAAACCACAGACAAGAAGCACACGCAGACTAAAAAGACAGACAGTATTAGGAGGGGAAACATACATCACATAAAGAACATAAATGCTGTAATAACTATTCAATTTATCAATAAATATTCACCTTGTTCCATAAAAGCTGCTTGACCTGAGATGATAGGACTTTTGTAGCAGAAGGCAAACTATTACCTGTCATGATACCAGTGGAAAACAATGAATTTATTTTATAGAACACCATTCAAGTCGAGCTACATGGTCAATCTGCAATGCCGATTTGTCTCGTGGTGGCGAGGACCCAAAAAATACAACATCGCCGCTGTTTCAACATTTGGTACAAAAACATCCGAAAGAATATGAGTTGTGCTTGAAGGAATCTACAGACAGCAGCCAACATGCAGCAACTTCAGGCTATATCCTGCTCTATACAGGCTAAAAGTAGTGATTATTTACATGGAGTCTGGTGGAGATATGCTGCTCTATACAGGCTAAAAGTAGTGATTATTTACATGGAGTCTGGTGGAGATATGCTGCTCTATACAGGCTAAAAGTAGTGATTATTTACATGGAGTCTGGTGGAGATATGCTGCTCTATACACGCTAAAAGTAGTGATTATTTACATGGAGTCTGGTGGAGATATGCTGCTCTATACACGCTAAAAGTAGTGATTATTTACATGGAGTCTGGTGGAGATATGCTGCTCTATACACGCTAAAAGTAGTGATTATTTACATGGAGTCTGGTGGAGATATGCTGCTCTATACACGCTAAAAGTAGTGATTATTTACATGGAGTCTGGTGGAGATATGCTGCTCTATACACACTAAAAGTAGTGATTATTTACATGGAGTCTGGTGGAGATATGCTGCTCTATACATGCTAAAAGTAGTGATTATTTACATGGAGTCTGGTGGAGATATGCTGCTCTATACAGGCTAAAAGTAGTGATTATTTACATGGAGTCTGGTGGAGATATGCTGCTCTATACACGCTAAAAGTAGTGATTATTTACATGGAGTCTGGTGGAGATATGCTGCTCTATACATGCTAAAAGTAGTGATTATTTACATGGAGTCTGGTGGAGATATGCTGCTCTATACACGCTAAAAGTAGTGATTATTTACATGGAGTCTGGTGGAGATATGCTGCTCTATACACACTAAAAGTAGTGATTATTTACATGGAGTCTGGTGGAGATATGCTGCTCTATACCCGCTAAAAGTAGTGATTATTTACATGGAGTCTGGTGGAGATATGCTGCTCTATACACGCTAAAAGTAGTGATTATTTACATGGAGTCTGGTGGAGATATGCTGCTCTATACATGCTAAAAGTAGTGATTATTTACATGGAGTCTGGTAGAGATATGCTGCTCTATACACACTAAAAGTAGTGATTATTTACATGGAGTCTGGTGGAGATATGCTTCTCTATACATGCTAAAAGTAGTGATTATTTACATGGAGTCTGGTGGAGATATGCTGCTCTATACACGCTAAAAGTAGTGATTATTTACATGGAGTCTGGTGGAGATATGCTGCTCTATACACGCTAAAAGTAGTGATTATTTACATGGAGTCTGGTGGTTTGGTGATGGAGATTTCGGGTCTGTTTCATGTTAAACTAAAAGGATCTTACTCTGCTGCAGCTCTGCAATCATCTCTTTCAGTGAAACGTTTCCTTTGTTATACATTTTAATCTCTGATATTGTCTTTTTATCCAGTGTATGACAGGTAACTGGACGTGTTTAACTGTATATGAACTGTCTCTCATGTTCTATCCGCTCTGTGAAGTCTCGGCTCTTCACAGCAACATTTCCAACATTAATAGAGAAATCCCACGGGTGGTAATTATGTTTGAGTGCAGATAACAAGGATTGCATTTCATACTTGGATAATAACTGTTAAAAAGGAGTGTTTTCCAATTAATTAAACACACTGTCTTTAAGTAACCTCTGGACATTTGGCCCGCGGGCTAAGCTAATTTACGAGCTGCTGGGGGGGGGGGGGGACAAACGAGCGCTCCTTTCATGTGAAAAACCTTCACAAAAGAGTCTCCGCCGCAGAGAATACGAGGAGAACACTTCCCTGAATATTCAACTTTGTTCATGCAAATTGTTGACATAACTTTCTGATGTGATAAAAGCGTGTCACGGTGTCGTCTCGGCCCCCCCGGGGCTGCTGGGGGGGAGGGGGGGGGTCTCGACTCAGCGGTGATGAAAGAGGCTTTTCCGCGCCATTACTCCGTCCTGTAGTTAAGGGGACGCCTCTGGAGGATCAACCCCAGCAGAGGGGAAGGAGAAGGCGCTCACCTCCGCCCGCCGACCGGCGCTTAATGAAAGACGGTTAAAAAAGCGTGAAAGCGCCATCCCATAATCTGCTGGACCATCTGCAGGAGAGCTTAGAGCCGCGTGCAGCCATGCTCGTGATGCGCTTAGAGACTCCTTAAGGAGATGTTTCCACATCTCTCCGGCGCCATTACACTGAATCAATATTCAGTTAGCGAGTTAGTGAGTCTCCGGGACATGAGTCCCTTTTATTTATACAGCATCAAATCACAGCAACGGTCATCATATGAGAGCTGTTTGAATATGATGTCTCTTATGGAGAGAGACGCTGTCAGCTGGGAAAATGACAGGTTATTGATTTCAATTCAAACGTTATTTATCCCTAATGGGAAATTCAATTTAGCAGTTCTGCAGTTAACATGTCAGTCCAGCAGCAGGAGGACAACAGCAGGAGGACAACAGCAGCAGCAGGAGGACAACAGCAGCAGCAGGACATCAACAGCAGGACAACAACAGCAGGACAACAACAGCAGGAGGACAACAGCAGCAGCAGGAGGACAACAGCAGCAGGACAACAGCAGCAGCAGGACAACAACAGCAGCAGCAGCAGGACAACAGCAGCAGCAGCAGGACAACAGCAGCAGCAGGACATCAACAGCAGCAGCAGGAGGACAACAGCAGCAGGACAACAGCAGCAGCAGGACAACAACAGCAGCAGCAGCAGGACAACAGCAGCAGCAGCAGGACAACAGCAGCAGCAGGACATCAACAGCAGCAGCAGGAGGACAACAGCAGCAGGACAACAGCAGCAGCAGGAGGACAACAGCAGCAGGACAACAGCAGCAGGACAGCAGCAGGACAACAGCAGAAGCAGGACAACAACAGCAGCAGCAGGAGGACAACAGCAGCAGGACAACAGCAGCAGCAGGACAACAACAGCAGCAGCAGGAGGACAACAGCAGCAGGACAACAGCAGCAGGACAACAGCAGCAGCAGGACAACAGCAGCAGCAGGACAACAACAGCAGCAGCAGGAGGACAACAGCAGCAGGACAACAGCAGCAGCAGGACAACAACCGCAGCAGCAGGAGGACAACAACAGCAGCAGGACAACAACAGCAGCAGCAGGAGGACAACAACAGCAGCAGGACAACAGCAGCAGCAGCAGGAGGACAACAGCAGCAGGACAACAACAGCAGGCCAGCAGCAGCAGCAGGACAACAGCAGCAGCAGCAGGACAACAACAGCAGGACAACAACAGCAGCAGGACAACAGCAGCAGCAGCAGGACAACAACCGCAGCAGCAGGAGCAACAACAGCAGCAGGACAACAGCAGCAGCAGCAGGACAACAACAGCAGCAGCAGGAGGACAACAACAGCAGCAGGACAACAACAGCAGCAGGACAACAACAGCAGCAGCAGGAGGACAACAACAGCAGCAGGACAACAGCAGCAGCAGCAGGAGGACAACAGCAGCAGGCCAGCAACAGCAGCAGGACAACAGCAGCAGCAGCAGGACAACAGCAGCAGCAGCAGGACAACAACAGCAGGACAGCAACAGCAGCAGCAGGACAACAACAGCAGGACAGCAACAGCAGCAGCAGGACAACACACGCACAGGATGCTGAACACGCTAAATTATATAATTATACAACCATAATCCAACTTAATGGAAGTAATGAATACATAATTAAAAGCATTATAATCTGGATGTTACAGCTATTTATGTCACACACACACACACAAACACACACACACATACAGATACACACACATACATACACACACACACACACACACACACACACACAGAGACACCCCCTATGTTAAAATACAGGGGGCATAAGAACATCCCCCTATGTTAAAATACAGGGGGCATAAGTATACACCCCCCTATGTTAAAATACAGGGGCATAAGTATACACCCCCCTATGTTAAAATACAGGGGGCATAAGTATACACCCCCTATGTTAAAATACAGGGGGCATAAGTATACACCCCCTATGTTAAAATACAGGGGCATAAGTATACACTCCCCTATGTTAAAATACAGGGGCATAAGTATACACCCCCTATGTTAAAATACAGGGGCATAAGTATACACCCCCCTATGTTAAAATACAGGGGCATAAGTATACACCCCCCTATGTTAAAATACAGGGGCATAAGTATACACCCCCCTATGTTAAAATACAGGGGGCATAAGTATACACCCCCCTATGTTAAAATACAGGGGCATAAGTATATACCCCCTTTGTTAAAATACAGGGGGCATAAGTATACACCCCCCTATGTTAAAATACAGGGGGCATAAGTATACACCCCCCTATGTTAAAATACAGGGGCATAAGTATACACCCCCCTATGTTAAAATACAGGGGCATAAGTATACACCCCCCTATGTTAAAATACAGGGGGCATAAGTATACACCCCCCTATGTTAAAATACAGGGGCATAAGT
Organism: Etheostoma nigrum; assembly: GCA_029931835.1. Lineage (NCBI taxonomy): Eukaryota > Metazoa > Chordata > Actinopteri > Perciformes > Percidae > Etheostoma > Etheostoma nigrum. Next base: position 32,804,454 of record CM057244.1, on the reverse strand, counting down.
ATACACCCCCTATGTTAAAATACAGGGGGCATAAGTATACACTCCCCTATGTTAAAATACAGGGGGCATAAGTATACACCCCCCTATGTTAAAATACAGGGGCATAAGTATACACCCCCCTATGTTAAAATACAGGGGCATAAGTATACACCCCCCTATGTTAAAATACAGGGGGCATAAGTATACACCCCCCTATGTTAAAATACAGGGGCATAAGTATACACCCCCCTATGTTAAAATACAGGGGCATAAGTATACACCCCCCTATGTTAAAATACAGGGGGCATAAGTATACACCCCCCTATGTTAAAATACAGGGGCATAAGTATACACCCCACTATGTTATAATACAGGGGGCATAAGTATACACCCCCCTATGTTAAAATACAGGGGCATAAGTATACACCCCCCTATGTTAAAATACAGGGGGCATAAGTATACACCCCCCTGTGTTAAAATACAGGGGCATAAGTATACACCCCCCTATGTTAAAATACAGGGGCATAAGTATACACCCCCCTATGTTATAATACAGGGGCATAAGTATACACCCCCCTATGTTAAAATACAGGGGCATAAGTATACACCCCCCTATGTTAAAATACAGGGGGCATAAGTATACACCCCCCTATGTTAAAATACAGGGGCATAAGTATACACCCCCCTATGTTAAAATACAGGGGCAAAAGTATACACCCCCCTATGTTAAAATACAGGGGGCATAAGTATACACCCCCCTATGTTAAAATACAGGGGCATAAGTATACACCCCCCTATGTTAAAATACAGGGGCATAAGTATACACCCCCTATGTTAAAATACAGGGGCATAAGTATACACCCCCCTATGTTAAAATACAGGGGCATAAGTATACACCCCCCTATGTTAAAATACAGGGGCATAAGTATACACCCCCCTATGTTAAAATACAGGGGCATAAGTATACACCCCCCTATGTTAAAATACAGGGGCATAAGTATACACCCCCCTATGTTATAATACAGGGGCATAAGTATACACCCCCCTATGTTATAATACAGGGGCATAAGTATACACCCCCCTATGTTATAATACAGGGGGCATAAGTATACACCCCCCTATGTTAAAATACAGGGGCATAAGTATACACCCCCCTATGTTAAAATACAGGGGGCATAAGTATACACCCCCCTATGTTATAATACAGGGGCATAAGTATACACCCCCCTATGTTAAAATACAGGGGGCATAAGTATACACCCCCCTATGTTAAAATACAGGGGCATAAGTATACACCCCCCTATGTTATAATACAGGGGCATAAGTATACACCCCCCTATGTTATAATACAGGGGCATAAGTATACACCCCTATGTTAAATTCCCATAGAGACAGGGACCGACCTGGAGGACTCCTGCAGCCTCTGGTTCCTCTGGGACAACAGGGAAAGACCTGGAGGACTACTGCAGCCTCTGGTTCCTCTGGGACAACAGGGACACTTCACCCTGGACGACCGGAGACACCACGGAGACTTTCTGCTGCTCCCTCTCTGACAAAGACTCTCTTCCCCAGACGCTGCCATGCTAATTATAGGACAACCAATCAGATTAGACGAGATTAGGCTGTGGCCCAGGTGGACAGGTGGACAGATGGAGACGAGGCCCAGGTGGACAGGTGGAGACGAGGCCCAGGTGGACAGGTGGACAGGTGGAGACAAGGCCCAGGCGGACAGGTGGAGACGAGGCGGTCTTGAATTGTTTAAGAGCAAGAGGAATAACCCCCCCCCCCCCCCGGTGTCAGTGGTACAGACGGGGCACCGAGTATGACAGGAGCCCACAACGGCTTTGTGGCTTTACTGCAGGAGTCTCTGGACAGGAAGTCTCTGGACAGGTAGTTGCTGGACAGGAAGTTGCTGAACAGGAAGTCTCTGGACAGGAAGTTGCTGGACAGGAAGTCTCTGGACAGGAAGTCTCTGGACAGGAAGTTGCTGGACAGGAAGTCTCTGGACAGGAAGTCTCTGGACAGGAAGTTGCTGTCTTTTCACTGCATCCTGCACCAAGAGGACCTGTCTGCTCAAACAGAAGTCATGAATGTTGTTATTCAGATTGTGAGCAAAATAATGGCGAAAGGTTTAAATCCCCGTCAGTTCTGTTGGTTACTGGACGAGCTGGAGAGGATTCTGATCTCCTGCAGAACCAGGCCCGGTGGCGGTCCAGAGGCCAGGTGCTGAAACGCTTTGCGGCGAGTCTGGAAGAAGTGGAAACCTTCCTGGGGAGCAAAGGATCACACTTCCTGAGCGGGAACAGCCAGAGGGGCTGGGAAAGCTCCACGACTTGGTAGACAGGACAGCGCACCTGAACACCAGAACACCTGAACACCTGAACACCTGAACACATGAACACCTGAACACATGAACACCAGAACACCAGAACACCTAAACACCAGAACACCTAAACACCAGAACACCTAAACACCTGAACACCTGAACACCTGGACAGCTCCTCAGGGTGAAAGACCCACAGCCCTGTGGGTCCTTCACCCTGAGGAGCTGTTGAGGTTTTGCCATTCGAGCCCAGTTGACCGGTCTAGCCCTATTTTACCAAACCGTCAACCCAACGTCTTTTCTTCTGAGTTAAAAGTGCAGAAATGTTATTTCATGTTCTCTGCAGTCGTTCATTGATCTCTTAACTGTAACACAGTATAGTTTGTTTATACAGAGCACAAAGGCAGAAAAACGTTCTATGCAGAGTTATTTCATTTAAATTTCCAAAGGGTTTTGAGGCTCCCAGTGTTCTCTTTACTGTGTCAAACGGGTCCAGATGGCTCTTTGAGTGGTAAAGGTTGCCGACCCCTGGACTAGACAGAGACAGAGTCTCTCTCTCTCTCTCTCTGTCTCTCTCTCACTTTCTCTCTGTCTCTCTCTCCCTTTCACTTTCACTGTCTCTCTCTCCCTCTTTCTCTCCATCCCCCCCCCCTCTCTCTCAACACTTGCAGCAGAAACACAGAAACTGAGCTGATGCTCCCGGACTCTCCTCCGTTTTTAAACCTCCTCCTCCTCTCCCTCCTCTCTCCCTCCTCTCTCCCTCTCCCTCCTCCTCCTCCTCTCTTCCCTGTGCTGTCTCGGGGATCCGCGCGCTTTGGCTGTCCGATGCGAGGACTCGGCCCGTGCGTAACAGTCGCTCCGCGCGCGGCGCCATGTCTTACCCTCCTCAGGGCTTCCTGTTCCCGCCGTCCGTGTCTCTGGCCCTGCCCTCGTGCCCGTCCTTCGGTTCTGGACTCATCCTGGGACCCAGGACGGAGGATCTGGGTCGCTCCTCCTCGGGATCCGCCTTCGCTCCGTACCCGGGATCAGCGAAGTCTCCCGGGTTCGGCTCGCCGGTCCAGTACGGGGGGGAGCCCCGCGCGCTCGGCTGCTTGGTGGTGAGTGTCCTCAAATATTAATAAAATAAAAAAAAAATAAAAAAATAAAATAAAATAAAATAATTAATAATATAATAATAAGAAAATATAAAAAAAATAAAAATTTAAATTATTATTTTTATTATTATTAACAGGGCTCTATCCACAAGGAAAGCGTGTGTTAATGTTGGGGGGGGGGGGGGGGGTGAATCCAGATGTGATCACCCCCCCCCCCCCCCCCCAACAGATTAACCCTCATGTTGTCCTCGGGTCAAATTTGACCCGTTTTCAGTTTTTTAATCATAAAAAATGGGCGTTTCAAAATGTCACCATCAGAAATATTAAATATTAAACTTAAAAGAAGCTCCGCAGCGTCAGAGAGGGACAAACTGTCAGAAACAGCGATAATAGTTTAAATATTTTACCAGTATTTACCATTTAAATAAGAGTATTAAGATAAACTATCAGCATATTACACAATAACACAGATAATAAGAAGATATAATATAACATCAACCTAATATAATATAATATCAACATAATATAATATAATAAACATAATATAATATAATATATCAACATATTACACAATAACACAGATAATAAGAAGATATAATATAATATAATATCAACATAATATAATATAATCAACATAATATAATATAATATATTAACATATTAAACAATAACACAGATAATAAGAAGATATAATATAATATAATATAACATCAACATAATATAATATAATATATTAACATATTAAACAATAACACAGATAATAAGAAGATATAATATAATATAATATCAACATAATATAATATAATATATTAACATATTAAACAATAACACAGATAATAAGAAGATATAATATAATATAATATAACATCAACATAATATAATATAATATAATGTAATGTGAAGATTACAACCCGTGTGTGTGTGTGTGTGTGTGTGTGTGTGTGTGTGTGTGTGTGTGTGTGTGTGTGTGTGTGTATCATCTGCTCCTCGCTGGACCGCTGCCAACAAACACAGCAGACACACACACACATATTATATATATATATATATATATATATATATATATATATATATATATATATATATATATATATATATATGTACAGTATAAATATATACATATATATATATACACACTACATACATACATGCATATACACGCATACATATATACTAATTTCCTATTTTTTTTAATTAAGGCATTAATATTTATTTCCAAAAGATGTTTTTATTCCTCTGTTTAATCATCTTTAGTGATTTGGTTGATTTATGGGGACGTTCTCAGGGAAGGACGTCTCTAATAATCTGTTTCCTGTCTCAGAGTCCAGGCTACGATCCGTCCTCGGGCGTCCCCGGCTCCTTGGACTACCCCCCGTTCGGGGCCCTGGGGCCCTACCCGTACGGGGACCCCGCCTACAGGAAGAACGCCACGCGGGACGCCACGGCCACGCTGAAGGCCTGGCTCACCGAGCACCGCAAGAACCCGTACCCCACCAAGGGGGAGAAGATCATGCTGGCCATCGTGGCCAAGATGACGCTCACGCAGGTGTCCACCTGGTTCGCCAACGCACGCCGCCGTCTCAAGAAGGAGAACAAGATGACCTGGACGCCCAGGACCCGCAGCGAGGACGAGGACGACGAAGACCACATCGACCTGGAGACAAACCAGGACGACAACGAGCCGATCAAGTCCGGCAACGCCGGGCTCGAGACCGAGGGAGAAGACGGTGAGTCCGTCCCTTAGACTCATATATGATGTGGTTTTCCTCTCGGGGTCTGATGTGGAGCATGTAATGTATAAATACATCTTGATTGATGGATTGAACTAGTGTGTCAGGTGTTAAACCCAAACTGTCCTGTGTGTGTGTGTGTGTGTGTGTGTGTGTGTGTGTGTGTGTGTGTGTGTGTGTGCGCAGCTTCTCGTCTTCCTGCCTCTGTGGGGACCGCCTGTGTGGTGGTGTACAGAGAGGACAGCGGTAGCAGCAGCGACACCGACCCAGACTTTAAAGACTCGGGGGACCTGAGACTGCCGCTCATCCCGGGCCCCACTACCCCCCCAAACGCACCCCCAGAGACAGAGCGCCCGCTGAGCCCGCTGTCTAAAAAGCACGTAGACTCCTGCGGCGCCACCCAGGGACCGAACCCAGCTCCGAAACCTAAACTGTGGTCCCTGGCTGAAATCGCCACTTCTTCGGATAAGAGTAAAGGATCTAGTGACTCTTTGCAGAGCGGGGGGGCCCCGGCCCGGACCCCGTACCTGCACAGCCCCGCCCCGCCCCGACACCTGTACTACACCCCCCCCTACGTCCCGGGATACTCCAGCTATGGCGCCCTGGGGCCGCTGCACGGCGGCTCACACGGATTACAGCAGACGATGCTGCAGAGAGCCCGAAAACAGATGCACGAGCTCCAGAAAGGCACCACGAACTTTTGAAGACTCTAGTCCCCGGGACCCGGGTAGACCCTCGATCAATAGAGACTCGGTCGACTTTAACACAGGCAGGCGTCAACACTTCAGGCTCTTACTGTTCAATTACTGCATCGGTTACACTTCAGACTAGACTTAGACTCTCTTTATTAATCATTAAGACTTAGAGACTTAGTCTTAGATACTTAGACACTTGGAGACTTAGACAGACACTTAGACTTAGAGACTTAGACTTAGAGACTTAGAGACTTCGACTTAGAGACTTAGACTTAGTCACTTGGACTTAGAGACTTAGACTTAGAGACTTAGACACTTAGACTTAGAGACTTAGACTTAGAGACTTAGACACTTAGACTTAGAGACTTAGACTTAGAGACTTAGACACTTAGACTTAGAGACTTAGACTTAGACACTTAGACACTTAGACTTAGACACTTAGACTTAGAGACTTAGACACTTAGACTTAGAGACTTAGAGACTTAGAGACTTAGACTTAGAGACTTAGACTTAGAGACTTAGACTTAGAGACTTAGACTTGCAGGGGTGCGCCTGCAGAGCTCGTGTGTTGATGTTGACACGTGCAGCGGGTGCAACCTAGCCCCAAACCTCGGGACCTGTGAAGGTGTCCTCTGAAACGTCCCGGTGTCAAAGAAAACTTTATTAACACGGACGACAGCCTCCTGCAGAGGCCTGGACTTTCATTTAGGAACTCACATATTCAGTCGGAGATGTTTTCTATGTTAAGATGTAACCTTTGTAGTGCGTTGTGCACATGAAGCCTCATTAAAGGATAGATTTATTAATACAGACCTGACCCCGGCCTTCTGTGAGACACATATCGCTCATATTCACCAGGAATCAGAGCTCAGGGGAATATGAACCGGAGGTCTTTAACCTCGCGTTGTCTCCGCTCCGGGACCCTTCGTGTCCCTCGGGACTTATTCGGGGTTTTAAAAACAATTCTGAAATAACATTTTACTTCATAATCTATTAACAAATATCGTCTTTTTATGTTTAGGGAATGCATGAATCTCGGCTAGAACACAGTTAAAAATGGAAGTGGGGTCTTTGTCATAAGGTTATAATTCATGTTAAAAATCCACTATGGAAACAACATAAGAGTCATATCCAGAATAATGTTCTGAGTCAGGAATACATGTTTATCACAGGAAATAAGGTAAGGACGCTGATTTCAGATAGAAAATATATAACTTGTTCCATTTTTCTTCTTCTGAATCTGAAATGGGTCAATTTGACCCGAATACCTAAAAAGGGTTAAATGATAAGCTGCAGAAAATGAAAGAGTGGAGATGAACGGAGTAGATGAACAGAGTAGTTGAACGGAGTAGATGAACGGAAAGATGAATGGAGGAGATGAACGGAGGAGATGAACGGAGGAGATGAACGGAGAGATGAACAGAGGAGATGAACGAAGAGATGAACGGAGGAGATGAACGGAGAGATGAACGGAGGAGATGAATGGAGAGATGAACGGAGGAGATGAACAGAGTAGTTGAACGGAGTAGATGAACGGAAAGATGAACGGAGAGATGAACGGAGGAGATGAACGGAGGAGATGAACGGAAAGATGAATGGAGATATGAACGGAGAGATGAACGGAGAGATGAACGGAGGAGATGAACGGAGAGATGAACGGAGGAGATGAACGGAGGAGATGAACGGAGAGATGAACGGAGAGATGAACGGAGGAGATGAACGGAGAGATGAACGGAGGAGATGAACGGAGAGATGAACAGAGGAGATGAACGAGACGAGAGATGAACGGAAGGAGATGAACAGTGAAGAGATGAACGGAGGAGATGAACGGAAGAGCATGAACGGAGGAGATGAACGGAGGAGATGAACGGAGGAGATGAACGATGAACGGAGTGAACGGACGGAGATGAACGAGGAGATGAACGGAGGAGATGAACGGAGAGATGAACGGAGGAGATGAACGTGAGGAGATGAACGGACGGAGATGAACGAGAGATGAACGGAGAGATGAACGGAGGAGCATGAACGGAGGAGATGATCGGAGGCAGACCTCTCAGGGGAGGGGGAACCCGCGTCTGAAACCCATGAGTTGAATAAATGTCAACAACTCCACTCAGACACAGAGAAGGTCTCGTCATGACCACAGGGTCCAGAGACCGGGGTCCCCACATCTCACCCATTAAAAAAGAAATTAACATAATGGATGGATTTATGGATTTTGAACATTTGAAATGTAGCTTTAAAAGATTTTTTCAGTCACATTAATAATAATAAAATAATAATAATGATATTGTATACTTTATTAGTCCCAGGCCCGGCCCTAAACAATTTGGTGCCCTAGGCAAGATTTTAGGTGGCGCCCCCCTGTACAGTACTTGCATGTCTGCTAGTGTACATATACTCACAAGAAACTAAAAAGCTTTGTCTTGGACATTTTTTATTTACATAAAACAATATTCACATTAAAAAAACTTAAAAATAATTAAAGAAACAAAACAAATGAACTCAATATCTGAAATACAATATAAATAGCTTATATAAAGTATTAAATTAAAATACTACCAAAAAAGTTTAAACAAGTGACATTAACGTAAATACAATATAAATAACCTATAGAAAGTATTACATTTAAATACTCCCAAAAAAGTGTAAACAAGTGACATTAAATTAAATACAATATAAATATGGCACTGTGCAAAGTAAGAAATCAAAGAAATGAGTAGGCACAAAAAATACAAGCATTTAAAAAAAAAAACATGAAAATATGATCTTATGAATAGCTCTTCTGGTTATTTTAGTCTGCCTTAACTTGAATTACTTCAAAAGGAGGGGCACTTGATGCTGCTTCTTCAGTGCTGGGTTGTGCTGCTGAGCTGAGATGATTTGCAGGGGTTTGACTGAGAAACCTCAGCAGTGCATCTGAAGACAGAAGAGGAATATGTGACCCCAGTCTAATAATAAACACATTATTTCAAGAATGAAGTCAAATTAAATTAAATAATATAAACAAAAAAGAGATGCATGCATGATGTACACTATTGTTTATAATATACAATATAAATTTTGGATTAGAAAAATTATTACTGTAATGATGTTGTTATTACAGTGAAATGCTAATTAGAATAATGCAATGGATCGGTAAACTGCAGAATAATATACTATAGCATGTGGGAATGCTAACTTTGCTGTAACATTAATGATGTACACTTTAACACTAACATAGTTTAACATGATGAACACACTTAAGATAATATGAGCTATAACACAGCTAATAGCTAGGCTTATAAGTATGAAAAATTAATAGTATTTTGAACGACTATTACCACCTGGGAAAAGGTAAAATAACCATGTCAATGCAATTAACATTATAATATCTGCTTAATAAATCTAATATATACACGTTTGCCTGAGGATGGCAAGAGGGGGGGCATTTAAATCACTATTTTCCAACAACTGGGCCCTTCCATAACATTAACTGATGTTAAAACTAACAGATAGCGCTCGCTATTTATTGATTAGCCAACTATGTCATGCTAACGGCTAATGCTATTATCGATCATTGTTCTGCAACAGCAAAATAATATCATTATCATCATCACCTTTACTGTAACATTACCTCTGTCTTTGTCACGTTTTTCCTCCTCTTCTTTTCTTTTTTTCCTCCCCTGGGCACCAGTTTAGGATGCTTTGACATTATGAGATTTAGATGCAGGTAAAAGAAGTCGGGCTTATTTTTTTTTTAATTAAGGTGACGTTACTGTACGTACACACCGCCACCGACTTGAGCTGAAAAAGCTCTGGCCGCCCCGCCAAGGACGCTTGTCAAAAAGTACGGGGACGCTTTCAGACGCTTCGGCCGCTCTGATGTGGCGGCGTTCGTATAGCGCTATTGGTCAAATCGGTGTTGTGAGCAAAACGCTTTCGTAAATATTTCGCGCTTGTCCTCTATGTGTATCATTGGATAATTATGGATCATCGCATTTGCGCATTTAATAAGGGTAAAATGATCTGCAAAACAGATTGTACCATTCACATCAAGCAAGGAAGACTACCATGCTACGGCACACTGCTCATTTCCCTCGTTAAAAAGATGATGAATCATCAACTCACCGGACACACCGACTATCTCGGCTACTTTATCCCATGCCTCGTTTTTTTTAACTGGTCGCTATACGCAAACAACGTCATATCATAAATGATAGGAAACCCAGCAACGGCGAGGATGAGCTGATCCTCCATTGCCCTCGGAACAAATGTTTTGGTAAGAACGAAAAGATTACATCGTATGTTTCTCCGGAATCAGTCAGCGTGAAGGACTTCTATATTCCGATTGGCGGTTGGCGTTAGCCGCTGCTTGCCGCTGAACCGCGTCATAGCTCATTACCATAAAGTTGAAAAATTTCAACTTTCAGATTGACGCTCAAAACGCCCAAAACGTGACGCCGACAGATTTGCCGCTCCTTGCAGCTGACAGAAGCTTCCATTGAAAATGAATGACTTCCGGTATCTTTAGACGCTCAAGTCGGTGGCGGTGTGAACGTACGGTAATAGGTACAGCACAGGCCGGGCGCCCCCTGGTGGTTTGCGCCCTTAGCATTTGCCTATACTGCCTAAGCCACAGGCCGGCCCTGATTAGTCCCACAAGGGACACACACACACACACACAAGGGACACACACACACACAAGGGACACACACACACACACACACACACACACACACACACACACACACACACAAGGGACACACACACACACAAGGGACACACACACACACACACACACACACACACACACCCTATCAGCAGTTGAGTTTACATTTATCTTTTCCATGTCCTCGGGGCATCTTTGAGGAATTAATTGTGTAAATTCCGACGGCCTTGCTTCTCTTTTGATCCTGAAGCAACAAACAGGAAGTGTGTGTCGGTGCGAGCGCTGCGCACAATTACACGCAGAGTTTAATCTGCGGACCGCTCTGAGGGCCATGTCATATTTTACTGTGTGATGTTCAGGGGGAAGAGGACCAGAGGCCGTAGACCAGCGTAGACCAGCGTAGACCAGCGTAAACCAGCAGCGTAGACCAGCGTAGACCAGCTCGTCTTCACTGCCTTCATCTCTAACTAGACCTTTCTGTCCAGGTGTTAGTGTTACAGCTGCAAATATTAATATATGAGATGTCAACTATTAGATTAACTGCCGACTATTTGGATAATTGATCATCATTAGTAAAACTTCTGTGATTGCACAACTCCATCTGACCCGTTTTCTATGGTTTCTATTTCATGAATTTTGGTTTCTTTTCACCAAATTGCCCCAGAACAAGGTGCATGGCTCCATAAGAGGCTCTGCAGAGGACATGAAGGATCAGGTCTCTGTTTCCAGGATTCTGGGTGTTACAGCGTCTTCCTGACTGATCCTGCACAGATCTGGGACCACCTTCTCTCCTCTGGTCTAACATTAGTCCAAATCATTCCTGAGTTTGGCTTTTTCATATAAATGAGGTTTATTGACCAGGAATTCCAAACAATATAAAACTAATACCAGTAAACAGGTCTAGAGGTGAATATGATTGATGTTGATGGAAAAAAGTGTCAAAACGGTTGAAATAAGCAAAAAAACGTAAGAAAAACGAGGCAAGCATAACGTGAACGTAAATATGTTGCATGCGTTATGGCACCTGGTCATTTCATAAGGATGTGTTGATAATATGAATATGAGTGAAACTGTAGAACATGAACCAAAATACACAATAAGTAAGATGTACAATCAAAGTACTGTATCAGTATATCAGTACACAGTCTACATGGCAGCAGTTAAGCTGCTAACTTGCTAACGGACATGTGGTTTAGGTTATAATTTACTATTTTACAACAATAATGCTCAGAAAAACGTTCAATGCAACAATAATGTCAGATATTATCTGTGTCTGTGTTAACTCGTACTCACAGACGATGCTTTCAAAGACTTAAAGAAAAGAAGGATTTCAGCAGATGAGACGTGAGTCCATGCAGCAAAAACACAGGCTGGACACTAAAAACCAAAATGGCCGACTTCCTGTCCTGGGTGGAAGTGCATGGCAAACTAACAGAGACTTAAAGGGCCGGTACGGGGTTAATTCACTAAACCCGAAGACGGGTTTCAACTCTGTCTCCATGGAAGACGGGAGACGTAGCAGCTGTGTGATAGGACGGCGCTGTCTCACCCTGCACCCTCTGCACCCTCTGACCCCCCAAAGATGTGAAAATGAGTCACATATCAGAACCAGAACCAGGTTCTGATTTATTATCTATTTATTTGCATTTATGATGACACACGAGGAGCTTTGCTTCGGATCGTACTGCTCACAGTGGGCTGACTCACAAACAGCCCACCAAAGGTTGGGGGTTCAACTCCGGGTGGTTTGGGGTCTTTCTGTGTGTGTGTGTGTGTGTGTGTGTGTGCTTCCTCCCCCCCATGAACACATGCGTGCTAACGCCAGTTGAGAATCAGCCAGCTGGTGGTCTACAGACATCTTGATTAATCAAAATAAATAAACCACAGATCTTATTACACATAACGATGCCCGCCCCCCCCCACACTGAGTTCTCTACAGAGACAAAGACGCTGGGACGTACGGTCTGAGTTCTCTACAGAGACAAAGACGCTGGGACGTACGGTCTGAGTTCTCTACAGAGACAAAGACGCTGGGACGTGCGGTCTGAGTTCTCTACAGAGACAAAGACGCTGGGACGTGCGGTCTGAGTTCTCTACAGAGACAAAGACGCTGGGACGTGCGGTCTGAGTTCTCTACAGAGACAAATACGCTGGGACGTGCGGTCTGAGTTCTCTACAGAGACAAAGATGCTGGGACGTGCGGTCTGAGTTCTCTACAGAGACAAATACGCTGGGACGTGCGGTCTGAGTTCTCTACAGAGACAAAGATGCTGGGACGTGCGGTCTGAGTTCTCCACAAAGACAAAGACGCTGGGACGTGCGGTCTGAGTTCTCCACAAAGACAAAGACGCTGGGACGTGCGGTCTGAGTTCTCCACAAAGACAAAGACGCTGGGACATGCGGTCTGAGTTCGCTAAAGAGACAAAGACGCTGGGACATGCGGTCTGAGTTCGCTAAAGAGACAAAGACGCTGGGACGTGCGGTCTGAGTTCTCTACAGAGACAAAGACGCTGGGACGTGCGGTCTGAGTTCTCTACAGAGACAAAGACGATGGGACATGCGGTCTGAGTTCTCTGTGGCGCCCCCTAGTGGAACCCTGCAGTAACCAGCGCAGTATCACGGGGATGAAAGCCTTCTCTCTGCAGATCCTCCATTTTAACTCCAGACGCTGTTTTATTTCCAACACTAACACAACATGCCCCCCCCCCCCACAACATGCCCCCCCCCCCCCAACATGCCCCCCCCCCCCCCCCACACACACAACATGCCCCCCCCCCAACATGCCCCCCCCCCCGTGTTAGAGAGCTAGATGCTGTCAGACTGCAGCGGGCCAGCACGAGGCCGTCCCCCCAGGGCTGGCAGGTGTGATGCCCCCCCCCTGCTGCTACACCCCGACCAGCACGCCCCCCCACGCAGCGCCCCCAAATGTCCTGTCCCTCAAACTGCTCCCGTGTCCCCGGGGACGCCGCCACGCGGCAGCCACCGGGACCAAAACCACGTCCCCACATCAGAACTACACCAACAACGCAGAGACCTTTAACCCCGTGTTGTCTTCACATAAAAACTGAAAATTAATTAGAGTTTTTGTCCCTTTTTTCAACACTTTTGACACTTTGACGTGTTCAACACTACGTAACACTAACTTATTAACTCTAGTTTCAGTTATTTTTGGAATTTATGGTCAATAAACCTCATTTATAGGAAATTATACCTAATGTTTGAGTTAGAAAAGCAGAAATTAGGAATTATTGAGACTAAAATTAAAGGAATGGATGTTGATGATAATCACAGACTGGAATATGTCAACTTTTACTCAATACTATTTCAATATTTATCTGATAATTCTTTATTATTGTTTTTATTCATTATTATTTTTTAAATTACATTTATTTCTGCATTCCTTTTCAAACCGAGAGACGTTCAGACATCAACATTTATTAATTTATTAAATATGTATTTGTGTCAAAATGACACATAACCATCTTTTCCTTTTCTATTTTTCGTGGAAACGCTCGCACGTCGCGTGAAGAACAGCCGGTGGTCCGATTTCCAACGTGCACGTGCACGTGCTTTCGAGCTCCAGCCGCACGTGTCACACGGGCAGCGTGCACGCGCTTACCTGTTACCATGGGAACCAAAATTTAAACGGACACGGCACACAGCCAGTGGGAAAGAGTCCTTAGACAGTAAAAGGAGCCTCAAGCTCACCGATATTGTGACAATAAGGTGGAGCGAGGACCCAAACAGAGACGGGGAGGCAGGTAGGAGCCGGGGGGGGGGCACGGGAAGGGTGGAAAACTCACGGAGGATCAGGAACACTGGCAGTAGGACGAGGACACTGGACAGACAGACTCGCAGGACAAACTGACAGGACAACAGGATCTGACAAGGGACACACAGACATTAATACACGAGGTAACGAGGGGACAAGAAGGCAGGGGACCAGCTGGAAGACATCAGGTAATCACAAGAGCGAGAAGACACAGGAAGTAAAATTAGAGACGAGACAAGAAGCGGGAAACAGAACCGAGGGGGACACAGGACAGGACCGACAACACAAGACACTGAGACACTAACACAAGGAAGTTAATCCCAAATAAAACCCCGAACCACTACAGATATTGTCTCATAATTATCTTTAATATATTCTTCCATCTGTCCAACTAACGTGTGAATCCTGCCTTTAATGTTTATGTGTGATATAATATTTAATATTTCTGCATTAAAATGTCTAAAAACAGCTCGTCCTCTGTTGTGATGTCAGTGATGAGGGGAGATGTGTGTTAGACGTCGATCCTGTCCTCCGCCTTCATGTTTTAAAGGTTTTATTACTTCTTATTTTTTCTTCTTACTGTCAGCCACTTAGGCAGTAAAAGCCACCTTAACCTTGTTATTGTCTCATATTTAACATATTCTCTTATCCGGGTTATTAATAGTCTTACGACTGATGTCTAAATCCTGCCTTTTATGTCTGTCAAAGTGATGGTAAACAATATATCTTTATCTCACTTAAATGTTGGACCAAAAGGTGATCGGTGACCTCTGAGCAGCATTTTGTGAAAATTAGCATTTTAGTGGCGGGGGCTGAAACATGTGAGGAGATAAATACTGAATGTTCAACTAAGATTAAGATTAGATTTAAAAAAATAAAATTACCATCACCAAACCCACCAGAGTCCTTGTAAATATTCACTACTTTATTCATCGTAAAAAACACTTTGCTCTATACACGCTAAAAGTAGTGATTATTTACATGGAGTCTGGTGGAGATATGCTGCTCTATACACGCTAAAAGTAGTGATTATTTACATGGAGTCTGGTGGAGATATGCTGCTCTATACACGCTAAAAGTAGTGATTATTTACATGGAGTCTGGTGGAGATATGCTGCTCTATACACGCTAAAAGTAGTGATTATTTACATGGAGTCTGGTGGAGATATGCTGCTCTATACATGCTAAAAGTAGTGATTATTAACATGGAGTCTGGTGGAGATATGCTGCTCTATACACGCTAAAAGTAGTGATTATTTACATGGAGTCTGGTGGAGATATGTTGCTCTATACACGCTAAAAGTAGTGATTATTTACATGGAGTCTGGTGGAGATATGCTGCTCTATACATGCTAAAAGTAGTGATTATTAACATGGAGTCTGGTGGAGATATGCTGCTCTATACACGCTAAAAGTAGTGATTATTTACATGGAGTCTGGTGGAGATATGCTGCTCTATACACGCTAAAAGTAGTGATTATTTACATGGAGTCTGGTGGAGATATGCTGCTCTATACACGCTAAAAGTAGTGATTATTTACATGGAGTCTGGTGGAGATATGCTGCTCTATACACGCTAAAAGTAGTGATTATTTATTAACTGTTTAACGGTTTAGGTGTAAAGCCTTTTGAGTTCTACAAATAAAGCTGCCTTGCCTTTGTCTGTGGACATCATTCCGAGTCCCGGGGGTCAGAAGCCCTGAGGAAGAGGGCCCCCTGCAGGTTGGGCCTCCTCACAGCAGACGGCCCCGCCTCACGCTCCACCTGAGCCAGCCAGATGCATGCTGGGAGCAGCGGCAGCTCTGACTGCAGCATTGCTCCAAAGCTTCAGCTGTCGTCTCTGCAGGTCGGCATGGATCAGCGCTGTCAACACCTTCACTTCTTCTCCTGGATCCTCAGAACCTAGACCTGGACCAGATCTCTCTCAGGACTCACATACAGTGTATGTATGCATATGTATATTATAGAGAGAGAAGTCACACCTCCCCCCCCCCGCATAGTTTCACTGATTCAAATGCTCTTCATCATCTTTATTCTATACTCGCACCGTGGTCTTTATTAGAAAAACCGAATTAAATCAGAGAGAAGGAAAGTGTGCCCATCAGATCAGAGGAAAACTGAGTGAATGTTTCCATCTGCTGGTAGAAAACATCTCCTACAGGGAGAATAAAGTCTATCAGCTGGTAGAAACATCTCCTACAGGGAGAATAAAGTCTATCAGCTGGTAGAAACATCTCCTACAGGGAGAATAAAGTCTATCAGCTGGTAGAAAACATCTCCTACAGGGAGAATAAAGTCTATCAGCTGGTAGAAACATCTCCTACAGGGAGAATAAAGTCTATCAGCTGGTAGAAAACATCTCCTACAGGGAGAATAAAGTCTATCAGCTGGTAGAAACATCTCCTACAGGGAGAATAAAGTCTATCAGCTGGTAGAAAACATCTCCTACAGGGAGAATAAAGTCTATCAGCTGGTAGAAAACATCTCCTACAGGGAGAATAAAGTCTATCAGCTGGTAGAAACATCTCCTACAGGGAGAATAAAGTCTATCAGCTGGTAGAAAACATCTCCTACAGGGAGAATAAAGTCTATCAGCTGGTAGAAAACATCTCCTACAGGGAGAATAAAGTCTATCAGCTGGTAGAAAACATCTCCTACAGGGAGAATAAAGTCTATCAGCTGGTAGAAAACATCTCCTACAGGGAGAATAAACATACAGGGAGTATGTACGACCTACAGCTCTGATGAATACAGGACCATGACCTGACAGAGATGATACTGGTCTTGCTGCAGACCTTCACCAGCTAAATGCTGATTCCCATACCGGGAGTTGAACCCAGGCCACATGGGTGAAAACCAGGAATCCTAACCGCGAGACCACATGGGACTAACTACTTATTAATAACAGGGATTTCATGAATCAATTCCTACTCTGGCTGGAAACAGCCCTTCTCTTGAACCTGAAGGAAGACGCTTCTTAAGTGAGTTTTATCTTGAAGCTCTGAGTGTTCTTTAGGTTTTTATCTGCTTTAACTCTTACCGGACAGCGGGGGCCCGGAGCAGAGCAGAGCGCCTGTTAGGGAGGAATCCTCCTCCGGGGTCGGATCCATTTGGAACTGGCGGCAAAAAACTTAACGTCTGACCTTTATGACGAATAGAAATGTTAACAGGTTGATTTCTGTTAATAACAAACACAACTATAGTCAATAGAAAAAGAAGAATATATATGAAATGTCAGGTTCAGGACACTTTATCTTACTAAATAAACATGGTCAAGCAAAGAAACGAGACGCAGACGGCAAATGTGCAGTTTAACAGACTTTTGCAGCAAAAGGGGAGCACCGCAAGAGCAACCTTCCTGCCAGCGTTGCTCCAGGGAACTACAACTAGAAAACTAAAAGCAAAGTCTCTTTATTGAAGATTGTTGAAGACAGACACACACACACACACAAAGATTTACAGTTGTTGAGTCTAAAGCATCTGGTATTTTGGTTTATGCCTACACAGAGAAAGGAGGGCAGAGTGCAGGTCGCTGGGGCAACCTGCACTCTGCCTGACCTCGAAGTTAAGACACTTGGAGACATTTGTTATCAATATGATATGCAGCCGTGGAGACATTTTACTGCCTGGAGGCCCTAACAGCTTTAAGGAAAACATAGTTGGTTAAATGTGCATATAAGATCATAAAACATAAAGCATACATGAATATACGTTAAGCAAGATATGGATATATGATAAGCATGAAAGTAATGATTATGATATGAATATGAATGTATGAATTTAAGCATGCAAGGTATAATATTCTAAGACACTACTACAGAGAAATGTCTAATAAAGGACTTATAAAAACGAATTTCTCTGTCAAAAGAAAAGCCGAATGAAAAGCCGTCTTGGTTCATCTTTCCACTGTTCCTACTATCACCACTCTGGTCTGGTTGGACACTAAAGGATCTAGAGGCAAAATAAATAGCAGGGAAAGGAACGTTATAACCAGGAGGGAACGTTCCCTAAATGTTAGTTTTTGGTTTGGTTCGAACTAACCTTTAGAGAACCAAAAACTAACGTTCCCTAACGTTCCCTAAATGTTCTGTGTTAGTGGGGAAGGAAAGAAAGAGGTGACAGAATTAAACTGAACACAGGGTAAACATCCATATACAGAAGATCAGCAGACACTTTTTTGTATTAAACAAAATATCAACTCTCTCTGATATTAACTTGCCGACCTTGCAAGCTTTTGTTTTTTTAAAAAAAAATTCCCACAGATGTACTGTCCATATTGTGGATCTGCCTCGACAGCTTCCCCTGGGTTTTGTTGTGCGTGTGGCAAAAACATCAGATTTCTAAAAGATGTGGCGAACAAAGTCCCTGAGGAGATGCCTACGATCAGTGCACATGCTAATGCACAGCCTAGTGCTGGTAAATAGATTTTAGTTGTATTACAGTATAATCAGTAGTTAGAAGACTTGGTTTGAAATTTTAAATTGTGTTCTTTTATTGAAATACTGTACACCTCCACACTATGTGGCTTGTCTACTTCAATAACTAGCAGATTATATGTGTTCTAAAATGCTCTGCAGGAAATATTAATGATGAAGGAACAGAAACAGGAATTAGCAAAGGTATGACATTTTTAACATTGTTTCTATTATAATTAAATATATTGCTCACATCTAGTGACATTTTCCATTTCCTTTACTTTCTGCAGATTTATGTTGGAGTTATGAAGATGAACAGGTGATTCCCTTAAACCTGTGAGAGGGAAGTCACTTCCTCTTGATATTCAACCTGAATGGTCATCTGATCAACTGCTGGCTGCTGTAAAGAAGCTGAAAGATTTTAACCAGGACATAGAGATGGTTCACATGTTTTATTGTACCCTGATGCTCAGGAAGTAAGAAACACCCCAGGAACAGACCCCCCTTTCACAGTGCAGAAATACAAGGAGGAAACCGGAAAGGCCTACCATAGAATAACAATGTACATTTGCACTGTTGAAGACTTTGCAAACAGCTTTATGTGCTTCTTATTTCAACATTGTGAGTTGTTGCCAGGAAATCTAAATATCATCGTAGCTGTAGCCATCATGAAAATACTTTCTAATCAGATCCTCTTCTGTGGGGCTTTCTGATGCTGACCCTGACGAACATAAAGGGAGAAAAATATTAAAAAGTAACATATTTGACAAGGACAGGCTCCATAACATCATCCGGTCTACAGAGAAGATATTCAGCTGCAGTCTGCCATCTCATCGGGACTTATCCAGAACCAGGAGGGCAGGAGAATTAGGGCAGGTCCCTCCCACCCTGGACATCTGTTTTAACCCCTTTCGTCTGGTAAAAGGTCGAGGCCTGTCATGACCAAAACCTCATGCTATAAGAACTATTTCTTGCCCATGGCAGTGAGACTAACAAACTCTCCTTGCCCTTAATTGGCTCAAAATCTGATTCAGATTTAATATTTAATTCTATGTACCAAGAACTACTACATTATAGAAGCTGTTAAAATGTTGAAATAAATCAGTCAAATCTAATCATGAGATCTTCATATTTTAAACAAAATATGTATGAGCTATTGTATGTTGCTACTATTTAGTATTCAAAACAGTGTGGTGTGTTGAACCCTTAAATTTGTGAACAAAAATACATATAATCAATCTACTTACTGTTGTCTTCAGCTTCTGCCAAAAACTGTACAATTTTGCCCTATGAGCCACAAAACTCAAACGGTGTCAGACACCAAACAGGACGAGGACCACAAAAGCATCACGTTCACCAAACAGGACGAGGACCACAAAAGCATCACGTTCAATAGTTTATTTAAGGGTTGGGGGTTATGGGGGTTTCAGAGGTTCCGGGGGGTACAGGAGATCCAAGAGTCAGCATATGTGTGTATCCCCAGTAACCGAACAGCGAGGGCAGGAGCTGGATAATCCGGGAAGTCCGGGGCTGTAGAACACAGAAGTAGTCGAGCGGGTCCGGGATCACAGGCAAAGAGTTAGAGGCGTGTTCCAAAACAGGCAGGTACTGGTGCTGGTGGCAGACGATCTGACAAGTGTGGACTGAAAAACAAGGCTTAATATA
Source organism: Etheostoma nigrum (assembly GCA_029931835.1). Taxonomy (NCBI): domain Eukaryota; kingdom Metazoa; phylum Chordata; class Actinopteri; order Perciformes; family Percidae; genus Etheostoma; species Etheostoma nigrum. The sequence goes on along the minus strand of CM057244.1, from coordinate 32,784,130 downwards.
CAGGGCATGATGAGTGGTGAATGCAGTGCAGCTGGTAGGTAACGAGGGTGAGGCAGAGCAGAGCAGAAACAGGTGGAGGTCATCAGACTTCAATCAGCGTGTGTTACCAGGCAGAGAGAGAGAGCTCATGACAAACAGTGCGCTGGTGTTGGCCGCAGAAGGGCCAAAACATGGAAGTCAGAAATATTGACATTGATATGGTGAATTAAGTTAGTCAACTAAATAACAAACAAACATTACATATAGCGATCATCACTAAATAAAGAGAAAGGTTACATCAGAGGAATGTGAAATGTTTAGTGTCTGCTGATCTTATATCTCTCTGTATATGAATGTTTACCCTGTGTTTTGTTTAATTAATCCCCCTCTCTTTCTTTCCTTGTCACCTTCCCCTGATCTTTATTTCTTCCTGAGCATATCTAATGCTCCTTCCTCTTGTGCAACGTTACCTCGCTGATCAGGAAACTAACGTTAATGCAATCAAAACACTTAACGTCTGACCTTTATGACGAATAGAAATGTTAACAGGTTGATTTCTGTTAATAACAAACACAACTATAGTCAATAGAAAAAGAAGAATATATATGAAAAGCCGTCTTGGTTCATCTTTCCACTGTTCCTACTATCACCACTCTGGTCTGGTTGGACACTAAATCAGAACTAAAAGGATGGTCCTCTTTAACTAAAAGGTCTATCTGGGTAGGGATCCATCCCATAATGTAGTCCCCCTTTAGAATAATAATCTGAGTCTGTCTGCAGCAACAACACAACCTCTAGTGGACGCTGCCTTTACCTTTAAATTAGGAGTCAAACAGAGACCCAACAGGAAGAAGAAATCCACCAGACCCAGTCCCCAATAATCAGCATGTGGTCTTGTTTTATTTCAGGTAGTCAGCATGGAGCTGGTCCACATTCCCAGACATTTACAACAAGTCAATCATTGGCCTCATTCTCCGAGTCAGAGGAAGAAATCAGCTGTTTCTATCTCTGTTTCCTGCTGCTCCGTCATTCTTTAGTGTCCTCTGGAAACCGGTTGCTGTCCTTTATGTTCCTGCTGGAGGACATCATCAGTGTCTCTGCTTTAGTCTGAACTCAACAGATTTAAAACCACATGCAGTCACAGAAAATACAACCAGGGAATAGAAAATGTCAAACAAAGAATATGAAATGAGAAGTCCCCAAAGTAGGAAAATATAAAGTTAATCTAGCTAACAACAATAACTGGAGAGCATCCAATTAAACATGGCCGACTTCCAGTATATCGTTAATGAAGAGAGGAATGTTTGGACACAATAAAGATTCATTTTATTTTGATTTAACCTTTATTTAACCAGGAACAATCCCACTGAGCTACAGTAACTCTTCTTCCAGGGAGTCCTGCCAAGACAGGCGGCGATAAGTTTCATAATCCATAAAAGACAGGATGATGGTTCCATACTGGTTTGGAGTCCCTCCTTACAGAACAGGACCACCATCAACATGGACATAGTACACAGGTTCAACAGCAAGGGTACAATGACACATACGCTGATTTGAAGGTGTCTGAGATACCAGGACTGCCAAGCAGTCCTTCAGGGGGCAACAGGAAGGCCCGATTCAGGACTCCAACCCAACACTGCACTTTAAGCCTAGCTACAATGCTTTCACCGCCCAGCAGGGCCAGGAATGTATAGGAGTACAGAGTTAATTACATAGTAAAGGCGTCTCAATCCTTATTTATCCAGCCACCCTGAAAGAGACCCGCGGAGGGAGAACACTCACATTCACTACAGCCAAGAATGTGGACATGTTCTGTCAGAGCTGGATATAGATGATGAAGGGACATCCATGTGAGCTGCTTCAGTAGCTGTGGATTAGTAGAGTCTGGATGTTCACAACGAGGCAGAGTGAATGCGCTGGTGATTTTTAAAGCTATTACTGTGAGAAAATCTTGTCCCACATTGATCACACCAGTACGGCTTCTCTCCTGTGTGAACACGTCGGTGGCTTTCAAGGGCACCACTCTGAGAAAACCTTTTCCCACATTGATCACAGCTGTACGGCTTCTCTCCAGTGTGAATGCGTTGATGTATTTTTAGGTTACTCCGTTGTGTGAAAGCTGCGCCACATTGATCACAGCTGTACGGCTTCTCTCCAGTGTGAATGCGTTGATGTTTTTTTAGGTTACTCTGTAGTGTGAAAGCTGCCCCACATTGATCACAGCTGTACGGCTTCTCTCCAGTGTGAATGCGTTGATGTTTTTTTAGGGTACTCTGTAGTGTGAAAGCTGCCCCACATTGATCACAGCTGTGTAGATTCTCTCCAGTGTGAAACCTCTGATGAATCTTTAAATATCCAGATGTTGTGAAGGATTTGTCACAGTGCTGACAGTGATGACATTTGGGTCCATATTCTCTCCGTTTCTATATCAACAGAGAAACAGAGAGATTTAGTGAACAACCTTCTTTAAACCCTGGACTTTCTCTTACTCTCAATTTTAACTCTTTATACAATAATTTATGACAAAATGAAGGAATATATTGCTGACATGTTTTAAGGGAAGCAAATGTACTCTTCATGTTCTGAATTATTCTAAATCTTTCAGGCAAATTATAATGAAACAACTGCAACGCTGTAGTGAAACAAGAAAGTGGGGCAGATGATGGTGGATTACCTGAATGCGTAAGCAGTCTATAAATATAATATGAGCACTTTAAAAGTTAGCAGAAGATAATTACCATTAAGATAAAATAAAACCACTTATCTCTAATGCTAGAATATGATGCATAGCCTACATCCCTCCCTCTAACTCTGTCTCTCTCTCGGACTCTGAAATGTAGAAACTATAAAAATAATGAAATTGATGAACTAAATGTCCACTGTAAACATGACTGTAACAGTGTATTCATCAGTTTAAAAAACAGCTAAATACGATAGCATAATGTAATAATTTATATAAAACCATTGAGGTGTCCTCTCCCCTCCCCCCAGGATGGCAGAAGTCTGTTCATTCTGTCAATGGGGGGTACAAAATCCCCCCCCCCCCTGTTGTGACCGTTGTGACCAAGCGCATAAACACACATCCCTACTGGACTACTTCTTGCCATTAACCCTCTCACACATTAACACCCAATCATCATGGGACACTTTAACTTTAACATCCTGTATGGCACCACACCCTCTTCTCTCCCTCAAACCTTTATCTTAACCTCAGGGGGGAGGGGGGGGCCTCTAGCAAGCGTAACCTTCTATGCATCACTGACCTCCCATTGAACCACTTCCTCCATTGACTGCACACAGCTTCTTTTGCATTGTGGCCAAATATAACTTTAACTGCTAATATTCTATAATCATGTCTACAACAAAAGAAATATCTCAACACAATATGCATTTCTGATCATTAAATGAAGGAATCAGAGCCTGTGTGGCCTAGTCTAAGTGGAGGACTAACTACCTGTTTTAAAACTGCATCAACAGCTCACAATGTCTCGTTTTTATTTTATTGTCCTACAGGAAATAACTAATAACAAATATGAGTCGATATGTGGGAAACATTGAAATTTACCAACACATGAATTCATCATTGTGAATGATTTGGGATCTCCAGCTGGTCTCCCTATAATGCACCAGAATGCAGGAAATCACATCTATAAAATTCAAAAAGAAACCCCAGACCAGCCTTTTCTAATGATCTCAACCACTGTCATACTATATTCTCCAGACTTCTACCAACAATATGAACAGCAGTTTATTAATCTTCATAGAGGTAACATAACAGCACCGAGGACTGTCACATGGATATTTATTTAAATAATGATCCAATGTTAAAATAATATCAGGACTTAACTGAACAGCAACATGCTCCTGTTGTATATTAATGCAGGTTGATAATAACAATAAGAGGTAAAAGCACTGCTGAGTGAACAAAGGCTGCAGGGTTAATAAATCCTGGCTGTTAGCCTGGCCAGGAGCAGGCTAGCTGTTAGCCTGGCTGTTAGCCTGGTCAGGAGCAGGCTAGCTGTTAGCCTGGCCAGGAGCAGGCTAGCTGTTAGCCTGGTCAGGAGCAGGCTAGCTGTTAGCCTGGCTGTTAGCCTGGCCAGGAGCAGGCTAGCTGTTAGCCTGGCTGTTAGCCTGGTCAGGAGCAGGCTAGCTTTTAGCCTGGCTGTTAGCATGGCCAGGAGCAGGCTAGCTGTTAGCCTGGCTGTTAGCATGGCCAGGAGCAGGCTAGCTGTTAGCCTGGCCAGGAGCCGGCTAGCTGTTAGCCTGGCTGTTAGCCTGGTCAGGAGCAGGCTAGCTGTTAGCCTGGCTGTTAACCTGGTCAGGAGCAGGCTAGCTGTTAGCCTGGCTGTTAGCCTGGCTGTTAGCTTGGCCAGGAGCAGGCTAGCTGTTAGCCTGGCTGTTAGCTAGGTCTTGTGACTAGGCCTCTTAGTTTAGACTGGTTGTTGTGTCCTGAACACTGACCTGAACATGGCTGGTACCAGAGGCCGGGCCTGCTGCTTGTCCACTGGGGCCCTGGCTGGTCTGCTGCTCTGGGTCCTTGTCCTCCTCCATTCCTCTATTGTCCTGAAATCCAGCAGGTCTCCACTGTGGCTACTGGACTCACTCTGGATTCTGTTGAGTACAAATCAAAGCAGGCAGAGATATTCAGATGCTTTCCTCACATCCACAGGGTCTGATAATGTGCTCCGTGTTGGTGTCCACCTAGTCCTGGTCTTCCTGGGGGGGGGGGGGGCAGATCAACCAGTTCTACAACAGCTTTGATTGCCCTGCTCCTGCTGAAATGGCCTGCCCAACCCCCATCACTCCCCCCCCCACCCTCTCGCTCACCTCCACAATCTGTACCCTCCCCCATGCTGCTGCTGCCTTTTCCCTCAGGGGCGGTTCCTTCTAACCCTCATGAGTAAAACCCATCCTCAGAATACTGAGCTGTCTGGGGGTCAGTGCCCAGATCACTGAGCTAGTATACACCCCCCACAGTGAAGGGGTTTTAACCTTTGACCTTTCTGCTTGGTTGGGCCATTTAAGCTGCAAACTCAAGAAGAAGCTTAACAGCTTGAAAAAAAGCTTTACTTTTAAGCCATTAATTTTAAAATCCTACATCAGAATGCTCTGATATTACCTGAGAGAAACACTGGATATGTGATGTCTCCCCCAGACTTGGAATGAAGCTGGCATTACATCAGGATTCCTTTTTAGAGTATCCTGAAAAAGAGTAAAATATGCCTTTAACAGTCTGAAAAATATTTAAAATATACCATTAATTAGACATTCAAGGCTTTAATTTTAAAATCCTACATCAGAATGGTCCTAAATTACCTGAGTGACCAAATGGATATGTATTGTCTAACCCAGAGTTGGAATGAACCTGGCTTAACAGTGGAAATCAATTTTAGAGCAGCCTGAAGGAGAGTTAAATATGCCTTTAACAGGAAGTCTATCCGCTGAACTGTCCTTCTCTACTTCAGCTGAATGTTGCCAACGCAGGTTCTCCCAGCAGACTACCTGCTCTAACTCCATGTTATCTGCCCTTGGTCCAGGGTTTCCTCTTACTATTAGAAGTCTTTAGCAGCAGCACCCAAGACCTTTTGGGCACCACTTAAGCCGAATGACTGTAAAATCAAACTAACTGAAAGCTTTCTCAGATCTACTGATTGTAGTCTCCAGAGGACTCCTTAAGAATGGGGGTAAAGGTTATTTAGGCAGAATCCAGACTGCTAGACCATCTGGGACTGACACGTTGAATAATAACAGAGATTTTATGAATACATCCATAGATATGCCAGGAACAGGGCACATATTTACATACATCACTTGTTGATAAAACACAGCAAGAAGTATGGTCTGGCAGTCAGGATTCAGGTTTTCACCGCCACCCTGTCTAGTTATAGTTTCATGATGTTATATTATAAACATGTATATCATGTGTAGTTATTAGCATTATATGAACTCATTTTTGAGAGATGCCTATTAGGCCGTAGGATCCATATCTACGACCTACATACGTACCTACAGCTCTGATTTAATCCAGGACCAGGACTTGACAGAGATGATACTGGTCTTGCTGCAGACCTTCACCAGCCAAATGCTGATTCCCATACCAGGAGTTGAACCTGTGTCACCTAGGTGAAAACCATAACCATAAGGGACTGACTACTTATTAATAACAGGGATTTCATGAATCCATTCCTAGTCTGGCTGGAAACAATTCAATACAATTTTATTTATATAGCGCTATGTTACAACAACAGTTATCTCTTTGTGCTTTGCATGAAGAGCAGGTCTAGACCGGACTCTGTGATGTTATTTACAGAAACCCAACCGTTCCCACCAAGAGCAAGCACTAGGCCACAGAGGCAAGGAAAAACTTCCTTTAAGCAGAACCATGGCTCAGGGTGGGGGGCATCTGCCTTGACTGGTTGGGGGTGAGAAAGAGAGAGAGAGAGAGAGAGAGAGAATTGTAGCAGAGGGTGTGGAGCAGGAATATGGGGGCAGCAGGTGCCTCCAACCACAAATCCAGAGCCAGAAACACAAGCAGGAAGCGATAGGAGGAGAGAGGAGAGGGGAGAGAGAGCACAAGACTCCGGGAAAGGGAAGAAGTTGAGTTAGTAACATGCATTATTGGGATGAGGTTGCATACAGATGGAGAGAAGGAGGAAGAGAGAGGTGCTCAGTGCATCATGGGAAGTCCCCCAGCAGTCTAGTCCTGTAGTGGCGTAACTAATGGATGGTTCAGGACTTTCCTGAGCCAGCCCTAACTATAAGCTTTATCAAATAGGAAAGTCTTAAACCTACTCTTAAATGTGGAGACGATGTCTGCCTCCTGAACCCAAACTGGAACCTGGTTCCACAGGAGAGGAGACTGATAGCTGAACGCTCTGGTCCCTGGACCCAGACAGGAACCTAGTTCTACAGGAGAGGAGCCTGATAGCTGAACGCTCTGGCTCCCGTTCTACTTTTAGAGACTCTAGGAACCACAAGTAATCCTGCATTCTGGTAGCTCTGGTGGGGTAGTAAGGTACTATGAGCTCTTTAAGATAAGATGGTGCCTGACCATGAAGAGCTTTGTAGGTGAGAAGAAGGATTTTAAATTCTTTTCTGGATTTTACAGGAAGCCAATGCAGAGAAGCTAAAACAGGAGAGATGTGATCTCTTTTCCTGGTTCCTGTCAGAACACGTGCTGCAGCATTCTGGATCAGTTGAAGAGTCTTTATGGACTTTTTCGAGCAGCCTGATAATAAAGAATTGCAGTATTCCAGCATAGAAGTAACAATTGCATGGACATGGGAGGCTGTGACTCAGCGTAGAGCAGTTGCCTGCCAATTGGAAGGTTGGTGGTTCAATCCCTGGCCCTGAAGTCCCATGTCGAAGTGTCCTTGGGCAAGACACTGAACCCCGAGTTGCCCCCGATGCTGCGCATTGGAGTGTGAATGTGTGTGAGTGTTTATCTGATGAGCAGGTGGCACCTTGTACGGCAGCCTCGGCCACAGTGTATGAATGTGTGTGAATGGTGAATGTATCCTGTATGATGTAAATAGCGCTTTGAGTAGTCGTAAAGACTAGAAAAGCGCTATATAAATACAGCACATTTACTAGTTTTTCTGTATCATTTTTAGACAGGATATTGCTGATTTTTGCAATATTACGTAGGTGAAAAAAGGCGATCCTTGAAATTTGTTTTATGTGAGAATTAAAGGAGATGTCCTGATCAAAGATAACTCTAAGATTCCTCACAGTGGTGCTGGAGGCCAGGGTGATGCCATCCAGAGTAACTATCTCTTTGGATAATGCGTCAAGGAGGTGCTTGGGCCCAGAACAATAACTTCAGTTTTATCTGAGTTTAACATTAGAAAATTACAGCTCATCCAGGTTTTAATATTCTGAAGGCACATTTGAAGTTTAGCTAACTGATTAGTTTCATCCGGCTTGATTGACAGATATAATTGAGTATCATCTGCATAACAATGAAAGTTTATGGAGTGTTTCCTGATAATATTGCCTAAAGGAAGCATATATAAAGTGAACAGGATTGGACCGAGCACAGATCCTTGTGGGACTCCATGACTAACTTTGGCGTGCACAGAGGATTCATTGTTAACATGAACAAACTGAGATCAATCTGATAAATAAGACTTAAACCAGCTCAGAGCAGTCCCTTTAATGCCAATTAAATGTTCCAATCTCTGTAATAAGATATGATGGTCAATGGTATAAAATGCAGCACTAAGATCTAATAACACCAGTACAGAGATAAGTCCTTTGTCTGATGCAATTAGGAGGTCATTAGTAATTTTCACAAGTGCTGTTTCTGTGCTATGATTAACCCTAAATCCTGACTGAAAATCCTCAAATAAGCTGTTGCTATGCAGGAAGTCACACAGCTGTTTGGCGACTGCTTGCTCAAGAATCTTAGAAAGAAATGAAAGGTTGGATATAGGTCTATAGTTGGCTAAAACATCTGGATCAAGGTTGGGCTTTTTCAGAAGAGGTTTAATTACAGCTACTTTAAAGTGCTGTGGTACATAGTCTGTTAATAAAGACAGATTGGTTATATCTAGTAGAGAAGTGTTGACTAAGGGTAAAACTTAAGTAGCCTAGTCGGGATGGGGTCTAAGAGGCAGGTTAATGGTTTAGATGAAGCCTAGTCGGGATGGGGTCTAAGAGGCAGGTTGATGGTTTAGATGAAGAAATAATTGAATTAAATTGATAAAGATCAAGTGAATCAAAGCAGTCTAAACATATATCTGGTTTTACAGCTGTTTCTAAGGTTCCTGAGTTTAGAGATAAGTGAGGTAAAGGCAGGTCTTGGTGAATTTTGCTTCTAATAGTTATAATTGTTTTATAATTTCTGGTCTGGTTGGAAACTAAAAGATCTAAACTAAAAGGATGGTCCTCTTTACCTAAAAGGTCTATCTCTGTAGGGATCTATCCCATAATGTTGTCAAATACTTAGAATAATAATCTGAGTCTGTCAGCAGACACAACACAACCTCTAGTGGACGCTGCCTTTACCTTTAAATTAGGAGTCAAACAGAGACCCAACAGGAAGAAGAAATCCATCAGACCCAGTCCCCAATAATCAGCATGTGGTCTTGTTTTATTTCAGGTAGTTAGCATGGAGCTGGTCCACATTCCCAGACATTTACAACAAGTCAATCATTGGCCTCATTCTCCGAGTCAGATGAAGAAATCAGCTGTTTTTATTGGAGCGTCTCTGTTTCCTGCTGCTCCGTCATTCTTTAGTGTCCTCTGGAAACCGGTTGCTGTCCTTTATGTTCCTGCTGGAGGACATCATCAGTGTCTCTGCTTTAGTCTGAACTCAACAGATTTAAAACCACATGCAGTCACAGAAAATACAACCAGGGAATAGAAAATGTTAGACAAAAGATATGAAATGAGAAGTCCCCAAAGTAGGAAAATATAAAGTTAATCTAGCAAACAACAATAACTGGAGAGCATCCAATTAAACATGGCCGACTCCCAGTATGTCGGTAATGAAGAGAGGAATGTTTGGACACAATAAAGATTCATTTTATTTTGATTTAACCTTTATTTAACCAGGAACAATTCCACTGAGCTACAGTAACTCTTCTTCCAGGGAGTCCTGCCAAGACAGGCGGCGATAAGTTTCATAATCCATAAAAGACAGGATGATGGTTCCATACTGGTTTGGAGTCCCTCCTTACAGAACAGGACCACCATCAACATGGACATAGTACACAGGTTCAACAGCAAGGGTACAATGACACATACGCTGATTTGAAGGTGTCTGAGATACCAGGACCGCCAAGCAATCCTTCAGGGGGCAGCAGGAAGGCCCGATTCAGGACTCCAACCCAACACTGCACTTTAAGCCTAGCTACAGTGCTTTCACCGCCCTGCAGGGCCAGGAATGTATAGGAGTACAGAGTTAATTACATAGTAAAGGCGTCTCAATCCTTATTTATCCAGCCACCCTGAAAGAGACCCGCGGAGGGAGAACACTCACATTCACTACAGCCAAGAATGTGGACATGTTCTGTCAGAGCTGGATATAGATGATGAAGGGACATCCATGCGAGGCGCTTCAGCAGCTGTGGATGAGTGGGGTCAGGAACACTGTGCAAGGTTGACTCGAGGGCACTGGATGTAAGTTTGGGATCCAAGCTTTAAAGGAACATTTAATTAGGCTGACTGTTCAATCTATAATCTATGTTTATTACTCTCACTAGGCTGGTGTGCTTTTTTAGTTGTGGACTGAAAAAGCTGGTCTGGTTGGAAACTAAAGCATCTAAACTAAAAGGATGTTCAACTTTAACTAATGGGTCTATCTCTGTTGGGATCCATCCCATATTGTTGGTTGATAAACTAATAATTTATGAGAATGTCAGTAAACAGTAGAGGGCAGCAATACCCTATTGCAGAAACTAGTCAACCTAATTCAAAGCAGAAGAATGTCTGTCCTTTGGTAGTGTTTTAATGCTAACACGTTATTTTTCCTAATCTTAAATGGTGATTGCTGCTGGTCAGTCTTCAATGAGGAGAGAAGATCAGCCATGTTCACAGAGACATGAGACATGTTCACAACGAGGCAGAGTGAATGCGCTGGTGATATTTAAGGCTATTACTGTGAGAAAACCTTTTCCCACATTGATCACACCAGTACGGCTTCTCTCCACTGTGAACACGCCGGTGGCTTTCAAGGGCACCACTCTGAGAAAACCTTTTCCCACATTGATCACAGCCGTACGGCTTCTCTCCAGTGTGAATGCGTTGATGTGTTTTGAGGTCACCCTGCTGTGTGAATGCTGCCCCACATTGATCACAGCTGTACGGCTTCTCTCCAGTGTGAATACGTTGATGTATTTTGAGGGCACCCTGATGTGTGAATGCTGCCCCACATTTATCACAGCTGTACGGCTTCTCTCCAGTGTGAATGCGTTGATGGCATTTTAGGTGACTCTGTAGTGTGAAAGCTGTACCACATTGATCACAGCTGTACGGCTTCTCTCCAGTGTGAATGCGTTGATGTATTTTTAGGTTACTCTGTAGTGTGAAAGCTGCTCCACATTGATCACAGCTGTACGGCTTCTCTCCAGTGTGAATGCGTTGATGTCTTTTTAGGTTACTCTGTAGTGTGAAAGCTGCCCCACATTGATCACAGCTGTACGGCTTCTCTCCAGTGTGAATGCGTTTATGTATTTTTAGGTTACTCTGTAGTGTGAAAGCTGCTCCACATTGATCACAGCTGTACGGCTTCTCTCCAGTGTGAATGCGTTGATGTATTTTTAGGTTACTCTGTAGTGTGAATGCTGCCCCACATTGATCACAGCTGTACGGCTTTTCTCCAGTGTGAATGCGTTGATGTCTTTTTAGGATACTCTGTTGTGTGAAAGCTGCCCCACATTGATCACAGCTGTACGGCTTCTCTCCAGTGTGAATGCGTTGATGTCTTTTTAGGTGACTCTGTAGTGTGAAAGCTGCTCCACATTGATCACAGCTGTACGGCTTCTCTCCAGTGTGAATGCGTTGATGTATTTTTAGGTTACTCTGTTGTGTGAAAGCTGCCCCACATTGATCACAGCAGTACGGCTTCTCTCCAGTGTGAATGCGTTGATGTTTTTTTAGGGCACTCTGTTGTGTGAAAGCTGCCCCACATTGATCACAGCTGTGTAGATTCTCTCCAGTGTGAAACCTCTGATGAATCTTTAAATATCCAGATGTTGTGAAGGATTTGTCACAGTGCTGACAATGGTGACATTTGGGTCCATATTCTCTCCGTTTCTATATCAACAGAGAAACAGAGAGATTTAGTGAACAACCTTCTTTAAACCCTGGACTTTCTCTTACTCACAATTTTAACTCTTCATACAATAATTTATGACAAAATGAAGGAATATATTGTTGACATGTTTCAAGGGAAGCAAATGTACTCTTCATGTTACTGAAATATTCTAAATCTTTCAGGCAAATTATAATGAAACAACTGCAACGCTGTAATGAAACAAAAAAGTGGGTCAGATGATGGTGGATCACCTGAATGCGTAAGCAGTCTATAAATATAATATGAACACGTTAAAAGTTAGCAGAAGATAATTACCATTAAGATAAAATAAAACCACTTATCTCTAATGCTAGAATATGATGCATAGCCTACATACCTCCCTCTAACTCTGTCTCTCTCTCGGACTCTGAAATGTAGAAACTATAAAAATAATGAAATTGATGAACTAAATGTCCACTGTAAACATGACTGTAACAGTGTATTCATCAGTTTAAAAAACAGCTAAATATAATAGCATAATGTAATAATTTATATAAAACCATTGAGGTGTCCTCTCCCCTCCCCCCAGGATGGCAGATGTCTGTTCATTCTGTCAATGGGGGGTACAAAATCCCCCCCCCCCTTGTTGTGACCGTTGTGACCAAGCGCATAAACACACATCCCTACTGGACTACTTCTTGCCATTAACCCTCTCACACATTAACACCCAATCATCATGGGACACTTTAACTTTAACATCCTGTATGGCACCACACCCTCTTCTCTCCCTCAAACCTTTATCTTAACCTCAGGGGGGAGGGGGGGGGCCTCTAGCAAGCGTAACCTTCTATGCATCACTGACCTCCCATTGAACCACTTCCTCCATTGACTGCACACAGCTTCTTTTGCATTGTGGCCAAATATAACTTTAACTGCTAATATTCTATAATCATGTCTACAACAAAAGAAATATCTCAACACAATATGCATTTCTGATCATTAAATGAAGGAATCAGAGCCTGTGTGGCCTAGTCTAAGTGGAGGACTAACTACCTGTTTTAAAACTGCATCAACAGCTCACAATGTCTCGTTTTTACTTTAATGGCCTACAGGAAATAACTAATAACAAATATGAGTCGATATGTGGGAACCATTGAAATTTACCAACACATGAATTCATCATTGTGAATGATTTGGGATCTCCAGCTGGTCTCCCTAAAATGCACCAGAATGCAGGAAATCACACCTACAAAATTCAAAAAGGAACCCCAGACCCCCCCCCCCAGCACAAACAGCCCCCCCAGAATATTTTCCACCAGCCACCACTGTGATATAATAATATTTCCAAAAACCCTTGAGGTGTCCTCGTCCTGTTGTTTCCTGAGTGTCCAGTAGTCTCCACTAGACAGTTACTGGTCTAGTGAACTAGGACTGTAAATAAGGAGGATTTGACATTAGAATTGGAGAATCATCCCAAATTCTCAATGTTACAATAATATCAGGACTTAACTGAACAGCAACATGCTCCTGTTGTATATTAATGCAGGCTGATAATAACAATAAGAGGTAAAAGCACTGCTGAGAGAACAAAGGCTGCAGGGTTAATAAATCCTGGCTGTTAGCCTGGCCAGGAGCAGGCTAGCTGTTAGCCTGGCTGTTAGCCTGGTCAGGAGCAGGCTAGCTGTTAGCCTGGCTGTTAGCCTGGTCAGGAGCAGGATAGCTGTTAGCCTGCCTGTTAGCCTGGCCAGGAGCAGGCTAGCTGTTAGCCTGTCTGTTAGCCTGGTCAGGAGCAGGATAGCTGTTAGCCTGCCTGTTAGCCTGGCCAGGAGCAGGCTAGCTGTTAGTCTTGTTAATACATCCAGGAACCCTGGGAAACCCCGGCCTAATCCACTATCTAGTTCTTGTGACTAGGCCTCTTTGTTTAGATTGGTTGTTGTGTCCTGAACACTGACCTGAACATGGCTGGTACCAGAGGCCGGGCCTGCTGCTGGTCCCCTGGGGCCCTGGCTGGTCTGCTGCTCTGGGTCCTGGTCCTCCTCCATTCCTCTATTGTCCTGAAATCCAGCAGATCTCCACTGTGGCTGCTGGACTCACTCTGTATTCTGTTGAGTACAAATCAAAGCAGGCAGAGATATTCAGATGCTTTCCTCACATCCTCAGGGTCTGACAATGTGCTCGGTGTTGGTGCCCACTTAGTCCTGGTCGTCCTGGGGGGGTGAACCAGCTCAACCAGTTCTACAACAGCTTTGATTGCCCTGCTCCTGCTGAAATGGCCTGCCCAACCCCCATCACTCCCCCCCCCCCACCCTCTCGCTCACCTCCACAATCTCTACCCTCCCCCATGCTGCTGCTGCCTTTTCCCTCAGGGGCGGTTCCTTCTAACCCTCATGAGTAAAACCTGTCCTCAGAAGATTGAGCTGTCTGGGGGTCAGTGCCCAGATCACTGAGCTAGTATACACCCCCCACAGTGAAAGGGTAATATAAATAGTGGATCGATTTTGGGAGTCTAAGGGGCCCAAAATGCCAAAAGGGTCCCCCAGTGCGTCTGACTGTCCAAACGTGATGATTTCTGTTTTATTTTCATTCAGAGAGAGGAACTCCATCCAGGTTTTTACCTCCTTTAAGCAGTCTAACAACAGCTGCACACACTCTTTGGTTATAGATTTCATAGGCAAGTAGATTTGGACATCATCAGCAAAACAATGATAGGAAATGTTATGTTTCTGAAAAATGGAACCCAGTGGCAGCATATACAGTGAAAAAAGGATTGGGCCCAGAATAGAGCCTTGAGGGACCCCGCAGGTAAGAGGAGCAGCTGACGAAGAGTGTTCAGCTAAATGAACAGAGAAGCTCCTATCAGTCAAGTATGACTGGAACCATTTCAAGACAACACCTTTGATACCGACACAGTGTTCAAGGCCAGATCAAAGGATTGTGTGATCCACAGTATCAAAGGCGGCAGTCAGGTCTAGAAGCACCAGCACTGCAGCGTGGCCTGAATCCACCGTTAGAAGGAGATCATTAATAACCCTTAAAAGTGCTGTTTCTGTACTATGCCATGGTTTAAAACCAGACTGGAACTTCTCCTGGATGCCATGGGCGTTGAGGGGTGTTTGTTATTGGTTCAGGACTATTCTCTCCAACACTTTCGAGAGAAAAGGTAGTTTGGAAATAGGCCTGAAGTTACAGAGTTATGTGTATGTATGTATGTGTGTGTGTGTGTGTGTGTGTGTTCATGTTTTCTAATAGAACCTTCTTCCTTAAAGTTGTGCCAAGAACACCTTCAATCTTCATCAGGGTTGGTTCCCAGTGAACACGCCCTTCCTGACGGTTGTTGCACAATAACTGATTTTTCTTTCAGTGTGGAATGGAATTCTATCAATGCCATGATTTATGGAACTGTGTCCTCCTGTGTGTGTGTGTGTGTGTGTGTGTGTGTTCTTAAAGTCGTGCCAAGAACACCCTCAGTCTTCAGCAGGTTTGTGAACCCGCCCCCCCCAGTTGTTGAACTGGTTTCAGCCATCCTGTCTTTGCTGGCTGTATTAACCCGGTTGTTATCCCGGGGGGGGGGGACAACTGGCTCCAGAATTCAATTCAACTTCAGTCATAGTTTCACATATGTACGTAGACATGCTGATTTCCCTCGGTTTGTGAGAAACTTAGGGGTGCGTATTTAGCGCAAGGATACGTTTTTCAATAAAAAAAAAGTTAATGTCAAGCAAAATTAAAAAAAAAATAGAACCTTCTTCCTTAAAGTTGTGCCAAGAACACCTCCAGTCTTCATCAGGGTTGGTTCCCAGTGAACACGCCCTTCCCGACGGTTGTTGCACAATAACTGAATTTTTTTCTATCGGGGGGGGGGGGGGGGTAGTCTCTATAAAGCCATGCATCTGTGATGAACAGCTGAGACACCTACCAGCTGGCTGACGTCCCTGCTCTCTCTCTCTCTCTCTCTCTCTCTCTCTCTCTCTCTCTGGTAACATGGCAGACACGGTGGTTCTCGGAGGATACGGGCCGACAGAGGACGCCACTCAGGAGACTCACGAGCTTTGTCATCAGGTGAGCTGCTGGCTACCTGCCCCCCCCGGTCTACATTCAACCTGAACTCACATCCCATTTATTCTCTCCATGCACAGGTGAAGCACCAAGTGGAGAAGAAGACAGGGAAGAATTGTCTCAAATTCAAAGTGATAAAATACCGGAGGCAAACTGTGGCAGGAACTAACTTCCTGATCAAGGTAAACACACGTGGACTGTGTGTGTCTGTGTCTGTGTGTGTGTGTGTCTGTGTGTGTGTGTATGTGTGTATTTGCGGTTTTCCACTGCGTGGTATCTCCTCGACTCGCCTCAACTCTACTCGCCTTTTTTGGTTTTCCATTACGAAAAAAAGTCCCTGGGACCTGCTGCCAGGTACTTTTTTTCGTACTACCTCAGTCGAGGTTCTAAACGAGCTGATGCGATACTAAAAGGTGACGTGGAAACCTGCAGACTGCTGATTGGTCGGATCGCTGCGTTTTTAGCAGACAAGAGTGCGGAGTGTGTGTCCGGAACAAACGGGACATTAAAAACAAATCTAGCCAGACACCGACAGATTATCTACTCTCTGCACTATTCTCACTTTAACTGTTCAATATTAAGGGCTATATATTATATATTATAATACTATATATTAGGGGATTTATGTTGTTTCCAATATTGCACACTGTTACTTTAAAAAAACAAGACAATATATCAAAGAAAAGTTTTTATTTAGCTTTTCAAGTAGCGCATCAAACCCTCCCGTCCATCCCGGTCTTCTTCCTCTGCACCCTGTGACAGTGTCCCCCCCCCCCGGGTCTGCTGGCCCAGATGCATCCCAGTCCTCGTCATAAGCCTCTCCATGACTCTCATAAAGATTATACCAAGCCCAGCAGGTCAGAACCAGAACCAGAACCAGAGATTTCACCCGTCGGACATCGACCACCCACCAATCGGTCTGCGGCGGCGATTTTGCAAAGCGTTAACGCTCTGAAACACAGACGGTACACAGCAGACATATTTTGGTGTGTAATCATGGTTGCTAAAGTTCATGTACTTTATATAGCGTATAGTAAATACTGACCGGGGCCCCTAACACATGCAAATGTTAGCTAACGTTACCAGGAAACTTAACTTACCCTTTGGTGTCGGCGAACAACAGTCATGTCGACTTCCTTTAGCTTCTTTTGAAACAAAACATTGGCGAGTAGCCGACGTGCTGTTGTGAATCACGTTGAAAATGACGTCATCATGCGTAGCTATGGTAACCAGCCACGCTGAGGCGTTACTCAATCTGCAACGGAAAACGGACGCAGAATGGGTCGAGCCGAGTAGAGGCGAGTCAAGGCGAGTTGTTACCATCAATGGAAAAACGCCATGTGTGTGTGTGTGTGTATCTGTGTGTGTGTGTGTGTGTCTGTGTGTGTGTGTGTGTGTCTGTGTAGACGTCTAATCCTCCTCCTGTTATTCCAGGTCCATGTTGGAGGACCGGACTACGTTCATCTGCTCGTCTTCCGGGATCTCGGAGGAAAGGTTTCTCTGACTAAAGTCCAGAGTCATCAGACCAAAGACCGCCCCCTCCAACCTATTAACTGATCCCGCACACACACACACACACACACACACACACGACACAGACACACACACACACACACACACACACACAGACACAGACACACACACACACAGACACACACACACACACACACAGTGTGACTATCTGAGTTACTCTGTGTACCTTCTGTGGTATGTAAATACTTCAGTCTCATGTTAACTTCTTCATTCTGAAATGATGGAACTCTGATTTTAAATGTATTAACGCTGAGAGATGAAGATAAAGATTAAAGTTCCCATATTATGAAAAAAAATCTCTTTTTCTGGGATTTGGGGTTATTTTGTGTCTCTGGGGCTTCCACACACACACACACACACACACACACACACACACACACACATTCTCTGATGTACGTCTCCATGTTTATTGAAATTATAAAACCCTTATTAGGGGTCCAAGCCCGAAGGGGGACGGGACCACAGTAGCAAGGTTAGATTGGCCATTGGGGGGCGCTATAATCAACGTTTGTTGGTTTTGTCTAAAAACTCAATGCATTTCGATGATAGTGAATGCTATCAACACCAAACCTGCGGTGATCGTTTGACATGCCGCTCCGATGTTCTGTACCAACTTTGGTAAAGATCGGCCATTAGGGGGGTGACACAGGTCTGATCGAACCTGCACAGCTGCGGAGGACTACATGGGGCGCGCCCTCTTACCGGGGGAGCCAGAGGTCGCCCGTAGCCTGGATCAGGGTCAATTACATGCACAGTGAAAGGTCTTTATCAAAAGGTATGCTACTTGCTTTGTCGACCACCTTGGAGAAGCATCTTTTCATGGTGGATCAGCTCTTTGGGGAGAACACAGGAAGTAAAGCTCCCTGAGTCTGGACTGGCAGGGTGCACCAGCATCATCCTGAGGAAAGTGGAGAAATCTCCAGCCCTGGTGTCTGCTTCCTCTAGAGAAGGCTGACAGGAGCACACTATCAGATAAACAGACATCTTAACTTTTACCTTACGTTCAACTAACACTACACAGGTGGGACACGGTTGTGATTGGCTGTGTCCCCGTATAGACTCAGCGTTTTTATAACTCAGTGTCTGGTTTGATTTTCTATGATAACGTAGAAAACATCAACCTTGGTGTCTCCAGCCAGGACATCAACGTCATGTCTTTCAGGACAAACTGGGCTGCAGTCAGGTCACGGGATGGTAAAATGGTTGGAGGACCTTAAAGACAAATTAATAAATAAAAGGGAACTAGAAATCTTCCAGATATGTATTAATATCACACCCAGAGCAGGACTGAGCCAGTCTCTCTAAAACCCGTCTCACATGTCCTGGGAGTCCCACTGGGAAGACATAATCATCAGAACTTATACAGATGACAAAATATATTTAAAAAAAGAAAGTCCAGACGCTTTTGTTCTCATGACATTTACTTATGCCAATAATCAACATAATAATGTCTTATTTATCGATATTACACCCACAGCAATGGTACACAAACATGTGTGTTGTCTAAACAGTTCTCCTTTATATTTGGAGTCATCCAGTGCAAAAATAAACATTATAAACATGATGAATATTATAAATATCTTTAATACATGTATGCCCCATCTCCAAACAGTGATGAACGGTAACAGAACATCTTTGGTCTCCTCTTACTCCTCGGACTCCAATAATCCGTCTCTTTGTCCCTCGGAGGATGACTGACGGCCTTATATGGGCCTAAGGTGTGACACACCTGCCTTCCATTGGTTAACAAAGACAAAAACAAGCGTCTCCCAAAGCATCATGGGAAACAAAATGGATGGTTAGCATCAGATCCAGCGGTGATCCATAATTCACAAATTATGGACGAAGTGGATCAATCTTGGATGTAAGAGTTTGGATTTATTGCTCAAAGACCAGAGAAAGGCACCAGGCTGGATAGAAAACCTCCTGTAGGGGCTACAAAAACACCACCGACACCACAGACACCACCGACACCACAGACACCACAGACACCACCGACACCACCGACACCACCGACACCACCGACACCACAGACACCACAGACCCCCCCCCCGTGACGGCCAGACTGTTAGCATTTAGCTGGAAAAGACGGTCTCTAGCTCTTATGGCTGTAAAATGATTGAAATATGAATCGAAGATGCGGTTTTGAGCTGTTTTTTGTCGTATACATCAAACTTAAGAGTGCAACACCGCAAAGTGGCAACGCAGAACACACGGCAACAGGAAAAAACAGTGATAAGCTTAGATGTAGTTGGTGTACTGCACGAGGAATGTAACCCGTTTCTATGCCACGCCACACAGACCCCTTACCACAAGCAGACTGCAGCAGAGACCAGGCCTACAGGAGGACAGCAAGCTGGTTAATGACACTAAATGTAAATGTGCTGTATTTATAAAGCGCTTTTACATCAGACAGGAAACATTCACACACTTACACACGTTCACACACTGTGGCCGAGGCTGCTCATCAGATATACACTCACACACACACATCTACACACCTGCTCATCAGATACACACTCACACACACATCTACACACCTGCTCATCAGATACACACTCACACACACACACATCTACACACCTGCTCATCAGATACACACTCACACACACACATCTACACACCTGCTCATCAGATACACTCACACACACACACATCTACACACCTGCTCATCAGATACACACTCACACACACACATCTACACACCTGCTCATCAGATACACACTCACACACACACTTCTACACACCTGCTCATCAGATACACACTCACACACACACATCTACACACCTGCTCATCAGATACACACTCACACACACACTTCTACACACCTGCTCATCAGATACACACTCACACACACACATCTACACACCTGCTCATCAGATACACACTCACACACACACTTCTACACACCTGCTCATCAGATACACACTCACACACACATCTACACACCTGCTCATCAGATACACACTCACACACACACTTCTACACACCTGCTCATCAGATACACACTTACACACACACATCTACACACCTGCTCATCAGATACACACTCACACACACACTTCTACACACCTGCTCATCAGATACACACACACACACACACACACTTCTACCACACCTGCTCATCAGATACACTCACTCACACACATCTACACACCTGCTCATCAGATATACACTCACACACACACATCTACACACCTGCTCATCAGATACACACTCACACACACATCTACACACCTGCTCATCAGATACACTCTCACACACACACACACATCTACACACCTGCTCATCAGATACACACTCAGACACACATCTACACACCTGCTCATCAGATATACACTCACACACACACATCTACACACCTGCTCATCAGATATACACTCACACACACACTTCTACACACCTGCTCATCAGATACACTCTCACACACACACACATCTACACACCTGCTCATCAGATACACACTCACACACACATCTACACACCTGCTCATCAGATACACACTCAGACACACATCTACACACCTGCTCATCAGATACACACTCACACACACATCTACACACCTGCTCATCAGATACACACTCACACACACATCTACACACCTGCTCATCAGATACACTCTCACACACACACACACATCTACACACCTGCTCATCAGATACACACTCACACACACATCTACACACCTGCTCATCAGATACACACTCACACACACACATCTACACACCTGCTCATCAGATACACACTCACACACACACATCTACACACCTGCTCATCAGATATACACTCACACACATCTACACACCGTTCAGTGTCTTGCCCAACAACTAACGGTTAGAAATATGTCAAAGTGTCACTAAGGCCAAATTCAGGGCTGGTGCATGATTTAGTATTGATTGGCCCAACGGCTTTAGACACATGGGACGTCTGATCTTTACGTTGGCAGTGACATTAAATACACTCCCGCTCTTTCTTCTGTAGACTCAGCGCTTTCTGATCCCTCCCTCCGACAGAGATCACTCCCACCTGAAGAGAGAAGGAAACAGAAGAGATGAATGAGTGATTTTCATCAGCGGTCCGTCAGGGATGCAGCAGGACCAAGTGGAGCAACCTGCTTCCTTTCAGCTCTCATGGTGACGTCAGAGTGAAGCTCACAGACCTGCACAGGCTTTGGGCATCGAGTCTGTCAACTCTGCAGGTTTCAAGGAAGTATACAGTGGAAAAAAACACTGAAAATCCTCAAATCATCTCTGGTTTCCCCCAATGTACTGCCAGCCTGGCAGCCCACTGGGCCTAAGTAACCCCCACCAGGCCTAAGCCTCCAGGAATTATTTTTATTTTATTTTTAAGAGATTTTCTTAAAGAGTTATAGTGGGACGGCTTGACCTAGTCATATTTTCAAATCTCCAGTTAGTTTTTAAGCACTGATTTAAAGCATTGACCCGATTCTCGTTTTTGGGTCAAAAGGCCTTTTGAATGGAAGAGCTAGGGGCGCTACTATGATAGCATCAACATCAACAATTAGAATTACTAAGAAGGCTCAACATGAGACGCTGGTCCCGGTCTCACCAGGGTCTCTACACATGGACTCAGATTCATCAGGGTCTCTACACATACCATTTCCCCCCCAGTTTAACATATTCTGACTTATTTAAAAGACTGAGCTAAAGACCACAGGGTTACTAAATGTAATGCTGGTTCTATGAAATTA
Organism: Etheostoma nigrum; assembly: GCA_029931835.1. NCBI lineage: Eukaryota > Metazoa > Chordata > Actinopteri > Perciformes > Percidae > Etheostoma > Etheostoma nigrum. The sequence goes on along the minus strand of CM057244.1, from coordinate 32,762,110 downwards.
GAGCCTGGGATTTGCAGGTTTCAGTCAGACTGATCTCAGAGCTGTGACGAAGATGAACTGATCATTCTGCAGACACGAACACAACAGTCATCTTCACATCAACTCATACACATGATCTGACTGGTTGATTGTTCTTTCTCTGTTACCATTTTCCTCTCACAGCTTCACTATGAAGGTTAGAGCTTAACAGGAAATCCTGGATCTTTGCTTTGATACTAACTGTTTAGTTCAATTCTGCTGAAACCAGCACGGACTGAATCCACCTCTCTACTGACCTCACAGTCTCCAGTCTGCAGTCTGGACTCTCCTTCAGCTCACACAGCAGCTTCCCTTCTGATTCTTTCAGGTTGTTTTCACTCAAGTCCAGCTCTCTCAGATGGGAGGGGTTGGACTTCAGCGCTGAGGCCAGAGAAGCACAGCTGTTCTCCGTCAAACTGCAGCCAATCAATCTGAATAAAGAATAAATGATGTAACTTTAGAAGACAAAGTTCCTGTTTGCAGTCATTTAGTCTTTAATAATCTGTTCAGAGAATAAGGTTTAGAAGTTTAGATGGACTCTCCATCCACTTGGACATAACAGACTGCAGCTCTGATTAATATTGACGTTATAGGTTGATCATTTATTTATGTTGCAAAAGTTCAGAAAAATCTACATTGTTTCACTTTATCAATGTGTAATATTCACGTTGTGACAAAAATAATAGTTTGAAAAAAATATATCAACTTGCAAATTAGGCCCAACGGTGCCTAGCAAGTGTAAGGAACCTTACACTTGGTTTTGCAAATGGAATCAAAGATTTGGATTTTAACAACAGATTGTGCCTCTCCAAGTCATTGGGGTCCTCAGAGTGCACAGCTGTTCCTGGTGTGCAACATTTGAAGTGAACTTCCTGGGCATCCTGCCAGGACGTGCTGGGAGGGGGGGGGGGGGGAGGCCCTTCATTGCTGGCAGCTTTGATTTACTGTTTTATTTTGTAGTCTCTTTGTTTATCATGAGTTCTGTCTTGTTTTACTTCCTGCGTTGTGTATTTTCCTGTGATTGTCTGCCCGGCCCTGATGCATTTCACCTAGGGAACTTTTAACCTCAGAACGGTGTGCACCGTTTCACTACGAAATTCCTGGTTGAATGACATGTATCCCCAGAACAATGTGTGCAACGGGCTTTGAGTTTTGTGGGTGTGTCTTTTGTTTATTGGCTCAGCTGATAGCCAATCAGCAGAGATGCGTGTGTAAACTCGTGGTAATAAAAAGGAGGAGCTCACACAGAAGGATATTCCTTTACCTTTTGCCTGTCTGCAAAACCTGGAAACCTCTTTTGTTAAACCTTTTTTATAAACTTAAAAAATCTTCTGATTGCCTCCTCATCTCTAAACTCCGCATTTTGTTTCCAAGTCTGCTGTTTCCAAGTCGTGACAATCACAAAATAAATGGTTGAAGTGAACCTGTCTTACCACTTGCAGGTAAAGGCCCTGAACACTCACACAAGAACTTTCAGTTATCCTGGCTGATTTAACTTCTTCCCAGGACTGTGTGGTTGAGTTTTAGACTGATTGACAGCTTCCTGATCTTATGTCATTTACCTTGTGCAACATTGCAAATAGTGTTCATTTCATTTGTTTAAAATGTTTATGTTTAAAGAAAAAAAATCTCAATAAAAAGATGTTTAAAATAATATAACATAATGTCTGACCTCAGAGTCTCCAGTCTACAGTCTGGACTCTCCAGAAAACCACACAGCAGTTCCACTCCTGAATCCTGCAGCTTGTTGTTACTTAGCTGCAGCTCCCTCAGATGGGAGGGGTTGGACTTCAGAGCTGAGGCCAGAGAAGCACAGCTGATCTCTGACAACCTGCAGACACTCAATCTGAAAATAAATAAAAATAAAAGGATAAAAATCGATTTATAATCCAATCAGATGTGTAGAGGTTTTAAATGTGTAGCTCAACATTCCTATGTTGTAATCAATGATCTTTTCCCTAAAATGAGTAGAGACTTTGTCTTTGTGTTATTGGAGATCATCTTCATGTCTGTCTTCTACAAACTTCATCCAAATGTCACCACAACATTCATATACCTGTTCATTTCAAAACAGATTAATAACAGGCTTTCTCCAAACGGTATTTCGTTGCCTTGTACCTGTTCATGTGTAATGACAATAAAGTTGAATCTAATGCTGCTGATCTCAAGATCAACTATATATAGATAATTTAAACAGCTGAATTCTAAAGGATCAATATGAATGATTATCCATTTAAATCTCATATTAGTTAAGAGGATCGTCTGCATACAGACAATTTAACCATTATGAAGATTAATTTACTTTAACAACTAACAACTTCTATAGTTTCTTCTAACATTTTTTGTGACTGCAGGCTAAATTTACTACAAGAAGAATGAAAATATGAACAAAAGGAAATTTACCACGCTATGTTTGTACATAAATCAGGTTCAGTTATTAATTAGACATATCTATAACAGTAACAGAGAGGCAGTGAACGTACCTCAAAGTCTCCAATCTACAGTGTGGATTCTCCAGAAAACCACAAAGCAGATTTAAACCTGAGTCCTGCAGCTCGTTGTAACTCAGGTCCAGCTCCATCAGATGGGAGGTGTTGGACTTCAGAGCTGAGACCAGCGAAGCACAGCTGGTCTCTGACAAACTGCAGTCCCACAATCTGAATAAAGAATAAATTATGTGACAATGTTCCTGCTTGAAATCATTCAGTGTTTATAAATCTGCTAAAAGATGAAGATATAGAATGTAGAAGTGTAGAAGAAGAAAAAACACCTGAATCCAACAGGAGGAAACTTTGATAGATAGGACTTTAACATTTCAATTCAATTTCATTTATAGAATCATTCATAACAAGTGTAATCTTGAGACACTTTAGAGATAGAGTAGATCTAGACCACACACATAATTTACAAGGACCCAACCGTAATTCCCCCCAGAGCAAGCAGTGTGACAATGGTGAGGAAAAACCCCTTTTAGGAAGCAACCTGGAACAGACCCAGGCTGTTGGTAGGCGGAGTCTGACGGTGCCGGTAGTTAACAAGACAATTAACAAGATAAAAATCGTACAGACACTAACTTTAAGACACTTGTAGGCTATCCAAAAGTGAACTTGTATAATGAAGAGTTTGAAACGTTCTTTCTTCTTTGGGTAAAGTTTTTAATTGCAATGAATGAATATTTTCTAGAAACAAAAATGTATTTACAATTTTAAGTCTTAATAAAATGCTAGTAACAAAAGCTGTGTTAACAGTAAGAACCGTGTGCTCCCCACACCTACAGGCTCACTGATTACCTATTCATTTAAAACACCACCCGTGCTGTGATACCTATCACCATGTAATCAAGCTACCCTACACTACACCCTAGTGGTCAGAGTGTACATTGCAGACATTTAATGAATAAAAACAATAACTCAATCGGCTCCTACAATACTAATTGTGGATCAGTATAATATCAGCCCTATGTCTGCAGTTTAGGGTCACTACAACTTTCACGTCATATTAATCTCAGCACAGAAGTAAAACATGGTGTCTGACCTGAGAGTCTCCAGTCCACAGTGTGAACTCTCCAGAAAATCACACAGCTGCTTCACGTCTGAATCCTGCAGCTTGTTGTTACTCAGCTCCAGAACTCTCAGATGGGAGGGGTTGGACTTCAGAGCTGAGACCAGAGATGCACAGCTGGTCTCTGACAAACTGCAGTCATACAATCTGAAAAAGAAAAAAAATAAGTATAAAATACATTCATAATCCAATCAGATGTGTTGAGGTCTTAAATGTGTAATTTAACATTACTCTATCCTGATCGATGAGATTTTCCCTAAAATGAGTAGAGACTTTGTTAAACACTTTGAAATAAACAGAACTATAGAAATATTTCTACTTCAGAAAGTAAACCATATCCATTTAAAACCAATTTTAGTTCATATAATCTTATGTATACACATGTGATCATTTAAAAATTATAAACATTAATTTACTTTTACAGCTATCAGTGAACAATTTCTACACTTTCTTTAACAAAAAAGTCTTCTGGGACTGCAAACTAAATTTACTACAATAACCATGAAAATATGAACAAAAGGAAATGTAGAACTTTATAGATGCTTTTACATGAATTAGGTTAAATTATTAATTAAACATATTAGATCTTTAACAGTAACAGAGAGTCAGGGAACTGACCTCAGAGTCTTCAGTCTACAGTCTGGACTCTCCAGAAAAGCACACAGAAGCTTTATTCCTGAATCCTGCAGCTGGTTGTTTCTCAGGTCCAGCTCTCTCAGGTGGTAGGGGTTGGACTTCAGAGCTGAGGCCAGATACGCACAGCTGGTCTCTGACAAACTGCAGCGCCTCAATCTAAATAAAGAATAAAGGATTTAACATTAGAAGACAACGTTCCTGCTTGGATTCATTCAGTGTTTAATCATCTGTTCAGAGCTGAAGGGTTAGAATGTAGAAGATTAGAAGATTTCAAACACCTGAACCCAAAAGGATGCAGGGTAAAAACTGTAAAATACAAAAAAGCTCTCATTAATATTTAATGACAATGTACTTCAATTAAAGGCATGCAGAACTACACTGTTTAGGAAAATATTCACAAGACCTTGTCCTCCGGTGCCGGTCTATCCACCTTATTCCTGGGGGTGCTAATGTAAAAAAGAACATGGGTGAAACTTTTGATAAGATGGCGGGAGTAGTATTCCAACTGTATTCTGTGTGCTAATTAGCAAAGAGGTGAAAAGTATTTTCAGGTTTCAGATTGTTATCTCCGCCAAGCTGAAAACCTTTTAGAAAGATTATTTCCTGCATGTCTTCCCCCTCTCTCTCCCCTTTCTCACCTAGCTGTCCTAACAAATAAAGGAGGAAAAGCCCCAAAAATAATATTATATAAAAGAGGAAAGATGTTGTTTAGGAGCTCAGTGACAACATGTGCTGTTCGTGCTTGTGCATATAACCAGACCAAAATAATTCAAGTGAACACAACCTGAAAGCATAGTGTAGCGCATTCTTGTCAACAATGGTACAGTTTCCATCGCCTCCCAAAAGACCACGAATCACAAAGAATTTGGCTGAAGATATATTTTTTTGCAATTTAGGATTTTATTTTTGACAGGACGGCTTAGACATGAAAGAGGAGAGAGAAGGGAAACGTCAGCACAGGATAACCCGTACCCAACAATTCTTCTGCGTTACAAGAAGCCACCAGAGAAGAGACGATTAGAGACTTTGTTGGTACGATTGATTATTTAGCCTGAAAAATAATCACGATTTCACAATTTTTACTCATTACTTAATTATAATAACTATATGTAATTTCACTGCTAATTGACTAAATCACATGAACACTCTAGATTTTGTTAATTTTTGCTACCTTTTGAAACAGAAATAACACAGTAACACTTTTGAAAATTATTATATAATCAATCAACAACCTTATCATTTATATTTACTTGAAAAGATTAGAGACTAGAAGTGAATCAGTCACACCACAAACCAAAGCAAGGTAACAACAGGATGTCCATCTTAAAAAGAAGAAGCTTTTTAGGACTAGAAGCGGCCCTGCTACCTGTTGTTTCTGAAAGTTGGAGGAGCTGCTAGACAAGCTGCACCTGTCACAGGGAGATTTGCAGCATGATGCCAAGGAATAAATGTGATGGAGGGATCTATTAGCAGCCTTATGTCCCAGAGGAGATGAAGAGGAGTAGGTAAGGTTAAGTGGTAACGTCAGTGACATGTTTGAGTTTTACCTTCTATGAACATAACGTTATCAGTGCAAACGTCGGCTCCTGATGCGTTACCTGTTAACTGTAACATTACCATTAACATACACAGGCTAACGTTAGCTGTTAACAAGCTAACACATAGAAGTAAAACATGGTGTCTGACCTCAGAGTCTCCAGTTTACAGTCTGGACTCTCCAGAAAACCACACAGCTGCTTCACGTCCGAATCCTGCAGCTCGTTGTGACTCAGGTTCAGCAGTCTCAAATGGGAGGGGTTGGACTTCAGAGCTGAGGCCAGAGAAGCACAGCGGGTCCCCGACAAACTGCAGTCCCTCAACCTGAATAAAGAATCAATGATGTGACTTAAGAAGACAACGGGCCTCATTCACCAAGCGTTCTTAAGAACAAATTTGTTCTTAAACCAGACTTACGCAGTTTTCACGTACTGTAGATTCTGGTATTTAACAATGTTTTCTTATTTGGGATTTGTTGTTAAGTAAGAACAGAATCTACACAATCTCACAATTTAGAGCTGAAAGCTGAACAGTTTGTATGTTAAACCATTTTCATCCATTGTAATTGAAAATATTAATAGTTCTTAATATTTTTTCAACTAATTATTTTCATTATTTACACGTAATTATATGTTTGTTTGTTTTAATACATTTTTTGCTAAGTTCTTGCAGCAGTACCTCCCCTTTTGGAGTCGAGGTCTTCTCGTCTTTTTCGACATTTCTCTAACTGTGCACACGACACGGCCCTGCCATAGAATTCCCTTTTATGGGAATTAACGGGGCATTTACCTAGGCTACATAGGAGCAATGGGCACAATTACGATTTCATCAGAGTCCCAAGAACACACCTGCTAACAATTCTGCTCTTTGAGAACACGTCATGAATCAAACATAGACTTTTCTTAGGAACTTTCTTAAGAACAAATTTAAGAAAAAACTTATTGAAGATATTGGTGAATGGGGCCCATTGGTCCTGCTTGAAATCATTCAGTGTTTAATAATCTTCACAGAGCAGAAGGTTTAGAGTGTAGAAGTTTGGAAGATGGAGACTTCAAACCAAAGTCAAAGGATCTTTATTAGTCTCCCAGAGAGACACAGAGAAATTGCTACAAGAGTTACAACACAGACACAACTGGGTTAAAACATTTAAAATAAAAAAGTCACAAATATACATTAATGAATTCATAGTCATACGTTCCTCGCTGCTCATTGAGCACCTGTTGTATCCGTTATATTTACCCAAAGGACCCTGTCCCTCTTTCCTGAGTTTAACAGCTCAAACTCTGAAAACAACACAGAGACTTAGATAAAATGGTCTTAGCCGGCCTGATTGTTGCCTGATCAAAAAGCTCCTGCGGGTTGAGAGGTGCAGGTGTTCCAATAATTTTACCTGCCGTCTTGACCAGATTGAATATCTGAGTTTTGGATTTGACTGTCAAATTCACAAACCAGCTGGTAATACCGTACCAAAGAATTGACTCTATTGTTGCTCTTTAGAAGATTAACATGATAATTTTACACACCCCAAACACTCTAGCAACAGGATGCATGTTAAAAACAAGGTCAGTCAGTGACATCAAATGAGGCATGTTGGATTCAAAAACTTTACTGTTTCTTTCATTCTCTTCTGTTTCCTCTTATTCATAACAATCATTTTTATGCAAAATACTAAGACAGGTGTTTGTTTTTTAAATAAAAAATGTCCATCTATAAAAAATAAAACTGTATTTCCTTTTTGAAGACTTTAGTTGAATTTACATCCACTTTATTACTGAACCCAGCATCACACTGTACATGCTAACAACACATGGACTGACCTTAAAGTCTTCAGTCTACATTGTGGACTCTGCAGTCCAGCAGACAGATGCTTCACTCCTGAATCCTGCAGCTTGTTGTGACTCAGGTCCAGCTCTCTCAGATGGGAGGGGTTGGACTTCAGAGCTGAGGCCACGACTCCACAGTGAGCCTCTGAGAGTCCCGAGTTGGTAAGTCTATGATTACAGATAGTAAAATATTTCAAATTGAATAACATCTGGTACTTAATAACAAAACACATGAAGAAGCATATGTAGTTCAGCTGGTCAGTCATTGATCACAAGTGTCCCTGAGCAACATAATGAACCCATGCGGCTGCTTTGGACTACAGTTTCTGACAGCTGACTGTAAGGAACATGTGTGTCAGATGGAGGTTTACAGGCTGCTGTGATTTGTGTTTGTTAAACTTTATTTTAATTTGATGTTCAGTGAACTGTAAAGTTGCTGCAGGTTGTAACTGCACTTGTGTTATTATGTCACCTCATCTCCTTTTCATCTTTTAATAAATGCATTTAATTACTTTTGTTGCATTTAAAGTATAATTAGTAAAAAAGATTATATTATTATAATTTAATGGCTAATTTTCCTCCAGTGGAGAAGAATATAACTGTATGCTGCTATTTCCTCTGCATATCCAGCCTTTAGTGTTACTAGAATGGAAAAGAAACATGTTGTCCGACAGTTTAAATTTGCAAACTGATATCTTCCATTCAAATACTACCAGAAAGACAGAGAGAGAGAGAGAGAGAGAGAGAGAGAGAGAGAGAGAGAGAGAGAGACAGAGAGGGAGAGAGAGAGAGACAGAGAGAGAGAGAGAGAGAGAGACAGAGAGAGACAGAGAGAGAGAGACAGAGAGAGAAAGAGACAGAGAGAGAGAGACAGAGAGAGAGAGAGACAGAGAGAGAGAGAGAGGGAGAGAGAGCTTTCTTCCTGTTAACACATTAAACTCACTTCTATTAAATGAATTAGTTCAGAAACATCTCACAAAAATATTAAAGCAATAAATAAATGAAAACCATTTAAAAATAGCTTAGGTGGTATTAGCTCCAGCAGATAACAGATATTATACGTCTGTGTGTCTTTATATAAAAGAGATACATTATAGAAACATAGTGCAGTCACTGTATACATTATGTATGTGTATGTATACTTTCCTGGAGAAGGTAGCGGTGTCTGCGCCCTAGGAACATGCCTTGCCCCACCGTCTACAGAACATTATTGTTCAGCAGTGTGGATGCTCATGGTATAGTTATGGTTATCAGGCTTCCTGTGGACATCCCTTCACATTGCTTTCGAGTGTTAAAATTACATCTGGACTTACCGAGCTTTTCTGCAGTTCCTCACAGCTGGAATCAGTCTCAGTCGTCCCTGGTCTGATGCTTTGTACTTCTGCAGGTCCAACTCATCCAGAACCTCCTCTGACATCTGCAGCATGTAGGCCAGAGCTGAGCAGTGGATCTCAGAGAGTTCCTTCCCTGATCTGTTCTCTGACTTCAGAAACTCTTGGATCTCCTGATGGACTGAGAGGTCCTTCATCTCCATCAGACAGTGGAAGACGTTGATGCTTCTGTCAGCAGAGATCCCATCACTGTTCATCTTCTTCAGGTTGTTGATTGTTCTCTGGATGATTTCTGGACTGTGTTTTGTCCGACCCAGCAGGCCTCCTAAGAGTCTCTGGTTGGACTCCAGAGAGAGGCCATGAAGGAAGCGGACAAATAGGTCCAGGTGGCCATTTTTACTCTCAAGGGATTTCTGCACAGCTCTCTTAAGGAAGACATCCAAGGATGAATCAATATAGCCTTTTTCCTGAAACTCCTTCAGGGATGGGTCAATGTTTTTGTAGTGCCAGTCCCAGTCTTCTCCCAGGAAGTCCTTGAGTACCTGTGTGTTCCTGTTGGTGTAACAGTGGAACAGGTAGACTGCAGCCAGAAACTCCTGAACGCTCAGATGAACAAAGCAGTAGACTGATTTCTGGAAGACAACACTCTCTCTTTTGAAGATCTGTGAACAGACTCCTGAGTACAGCGAGGCCTCTGTGACGTCCAGACCACAGCGCTCCAGGTCTTCTTGGTAGAACATGATGTTTCCTTTCTCCAGCTGTTCAAACGCCAGCTTCCCCAGCTTCAGAAGAACTTCTCCGTCGGCCTCCATCAGCTCCTGTGGACTCGTCTCATGTCCCTCAGCGTACTTGAGCTTCTTCCTCTTTGTCTGAACCAGCAGGAAGTGGGAGTACATGTCAGTCAGGGTCTTGGGCAGCTCTCCTCTCTGGTCTGTAGTCAACATGTGGTCCAGGACTGTAGCAGTGATCCAGCAGAAGACTGGGATCAGACACATGATGTGGAGGCTCCTGGATGTCTTGATGTGGGAGATGATTCTGCTGGACAGGTCTTCATCACTGACTCTCTTCCTGAAGTACTCCTCCTTCTGGTCGTCAGCGAAGCCTCGTACTTCTGTTACCCTGTCAACACACGCAGGAGGGATCTGATTGGCTGCTGCAGGTCGAGAAGTTATCCAGACGAGAGCCGAGGGAAGCAGCTTCCCCTGGATGAGGTTTGTCAACAGCACGTTGACTGAGGACTTGTGTGTGACATCAGGAACAACCTCATCGTTGTTGAAATCCAGTGAAAGTCTGCTTTCATCCAGGCCGTCAAAGATGAAGAGAAGTCTGGAGTCAGCGAGCTGCTCTGCTGGGACCTCCTGTAATGTTGGATGGAAAACACGGAGCAGCTCCAGAAGACTGTACTGCTCATCTTTGATCAGGTTCAGCTCCCTGAAGGAAAGAGGAATCACCATAGTGATATCTTGGTTCTCCAACTCCTCGGCCCAGTCCAGACAGAACTTCTGCACTGAAAAGGTTTTTCCAACGCCAGCAACGCCGATCATCATAACGACTCTGATGGGTTTTTGTTGGCCAGGTGAGGCTTTAAAGATGTCGCAGCACTGGATTGGAGAGTCATGGAGGGTCTTCTTCTTGGAAGCGGTCTCCAGCTGCCTCACCTCATGTTGGGTATTAACATCCTCACTCAGTTCCTCTGTGATGCAGAGGACCGTGTAGACACTGCTGAGGAGGGTTCCACTTCCTGTTTGATCACTTCCTTCATTCACACGTTCACATGTCCTCTTCACACTGACCTTATGTCCATGCTGCCTACTAATTCCTAAAAAAGGACAAAGGTGAGAGACAAAACTAAAGACTAAAGAAAAGTGAGTACATCTCCTTTCAAAGCTCCATATTCTGCTCATGTTAAGGTTCATAATTGTATTTTGAGATTGTACCAGAATAAGTTTCCATGGTTTCATTTTCTAAAAACTCCATATTTTGTTGTTCTGCACATTGCTGCAGATCCTGTTTTCACCCTGTGTGTTTGGGTCTCTGTTTTACCTATTTTAGTTCCATCTTTATTGGGAGTCACACATGCTCAGTACCTAGGTAAGGACTACTAGCCAGTCAGGATCAGAGTATGAGGGTCCTGACAGTACCTAGGTAAGGACTACTAGCCAGTCAGAAGCAGAGTATGAAGGTCCTGACAGTACCTAGGTAAGGACTACTAGCCAGTCAGGAGCAGAGTATGAGGGTCCTGACAGTACCTAGGTAAGGACTACTAGCCAGTCAGGAGCAGAGTATGAGGGTCCTGACAGTACCTAGGTAAGGACTACTAGCCAGTCAGGAGCAGAGTATGAGGGCCCTGACAGTACCTAGGTAAGGACTACTAGCCAGTCAGGAGCAGAGTATGAGGGCCCTGACAGTACCTAGGTAAGGACTACTAGCCAGTCAGGAGCAGAGTATGAGGACCCTGACAGTACCTAGGTAAGGACTACTAGCCAGTCAGGAGCAGAGTATGAGGCCCTGACAGTACCCAGGTAAGGACTACTAGCCAGTCAGGATCAGAGTATGAGGGTCCTGACAGTACCTAGGTAAGGACTACTAGCCAGTCAGGAGCAGAGTATGAGGGTCCTGACAGTACCTAGGTAAGGACTACTTGCCAGTCAGGATCAGAGTATGAGGGTCCTGACAGTACCTAGGTAAGGATTACTAGCCAGTCAGGAGCAGAGTATGAGGGTCCTGACAGGACCTAGGTAAGGACTACTAGCCAGTCAGAAGCAGAGTATGAGGGCCCTGACAGTACCTAGGTAAGGACTACTAGCCAGTCAGGAGGAGAGTATGAGGGTCCTGACACTACCTAGGTAAGGACTACTAGCCAGTCAGGAGCAGGGTATGAGGGCCCTGACAGTACCTAGGTAAGGACTACTAGCCAGTCAGGAGCAGAGTATGAGGGTCCTGACAGTACCTAGGTAAGGACTACTAGCCAGTCAGGAGCAGAGTGTGAGGGTCCTGACAGGACCTAGGTAAGGACTACCACTTAGTCCTTACCAGGTCTTAGTCCACCATCCATGATCCAGAGCAGATACGTTCTATAGATGCTGTTCAGACATGAAGACTTCAGCAGAGTTACGTACTTTTTCCAGAGCTGTTCTGGCTGGCTGCCTGCAGTCCAGCTCTGGTTCTGGTTCTGGGCGGCTGCTCCTCCTCAGAAACATCACTCCTCTTCTTCTTTCTGTGAAGACATTTATTTATAACTGACCTCATGATATCTGTCTGACACCTCTCACAGAGCTGCCTTTCTGTGTGAATTCATACTGTAAGTAAAAATGTCTTAAGTCCAATTCTCCTGATTACATGAAGCCAGACTACAGGATCAACAAAGAGGTCTCTAACAGTGAGTCAGCAGGTCTCTAACAATGAGACAGCAGGTCTCTAACAGTAAGTCAGCTGGTCTCTAACAGGTCTCTAACAATGAGTCAGCAGGTCTCTAACAGTGAGTCAGCAGGTCTCTAACAATGAGACAGCAGGTCTCTAACAGTAAGTCAGCTGGTCTCTAACAGGTCTCTAACAATGAGTCAGCAGGTCTCTAACAGTGAGTCAGCAGGTCTCTAACAGTGAGTCAGCAGCAGGTCTCTAACAGTGAGTCAGCAGGTCTCTGACCTTATGTCTGAGGGTCCAGGTTCAGGGCTGAGGTCTGGGGGGTAGTCTTTGGACCAGTCACTCTTCATAGACCGACAGCCGGACTCTGCTCCGTCCTCTTCCTCCATCACACCATCCGCCCTGGTCTGGTCTGAGCTCAGTCTGACAGGTTGGTAATTATGATTAATTATGATTAATAATTATGATTAATTATGATTAATTATGATTAATTAAGATTGACATCCTTTCCCGTGTAATGAGACTTTTTGCATACAGTAATATTCTATTGATTAGTCTTTTCTCTCTGTTAATTTAAACTGTGGGGGGTCCTTGATTAATTAATTTATTAATTCAAATTAATTAATTATTGATTATAATTAATTAACCCTACATTAACCAGAGGGCCAGATTAGAGCCATACACACAAACAGTGAAAGCAGCCAGTTCTCCCCGTGTGCTCAGCCAACTCGAAATAGCGTCTATACCCCCCCCCCCACACACACACACACACACATACACACACACACACACACACACACACGTACACACATACACACACACAGACACACACACAACAGACACACACATACACAGAGACATAAACACACACACACACACACACAGCACACACACACACACACACACACACACAGTCACATAAACACACACACACACACACATACACAGAGACAAACACACACACACACAGACACACACAGTCACATACACACACACAGACACACACAGCACATACACACACACACACAGACACACACACACACATACACACACACAGACACACACATACACAGAGACAAACACACACACACACACAGACACACACAGTCACACACACACACACACACACACACACACACACAAACACACACACACACAGACACACAAACAGACACACAGACACACCGAGTGTGTCTCACTATCTTTCTGGGGACCGGCCATTGACGTAATGCATTCCTTACACCCCCCCCCCCCCCATCTGATTCTAACCCTGGTCCTAAACCCGAGGCTCACCCTCAGCCCTTTAAAGTTGTGGGTCCAGACTCACGTCCATACTAACATGTCTGTCCTCTACTGTCCTCAGATACAAACGGACTCAGACTGAAATAGTAAAATATTAAATATTAAATATGAAATATTAAATGATGAACACTCACCAGCCGCGGACACGTCCTCCTCCTGCTGTGCAACACAAAATGGAGTCTCACACTTTCACTTTCACTGCTCCCTCCCCCCTCTGTAAACAGGAAATCCTGTCTCTGAGATAGTCTGTGTGTGTGTGTGTGTGTGTGTGTATATTGCAACTTTACATTGATTCAGTACCATATATATATATATATATATATATATATATATATATATATATATATATATATATATATATATATATTGTTGGAATTTAAAATTTTATATGTGCTTAAATATTGTGGGTGATTTGCATTATACATTCAAGCTAAAAGGTAAAAGCATTATTTCAACATAAATGAAGACATGTGGGTCATGCATTAAGTTTGTTGTTATAAGTTTATAGTTTGTTGTTTGTTGCATTAAGTTGTTTAGCAATACTTTTGTTTTATAATATAAGATGTTCTGGTACATTTTGTTATAACCAGCTCTACAAATGTGTCATAAGCTGAATTGATGATGTTAGAGACACCTTGTCTCTGGTTTCAGTCACCCTTTATGGCCCTACTGCTCTGTTGCTTTCCAAGTCTCTGAGGGTCATAAACCCTCAGTCACATCCCAACTAAAAGATAAGGAATAAGCACAAGACCCCACCCTTTGTGAGATAATACTGGGGGTCGGAGAGCCAGAGAGGCAGACAAAGGAAGGGGAGAGTTGCGACAGCTTGATCCAGGTAACTTTGTCTCAGGATATCCTATGTAATAAAATGGATTCACATTTCAACATCTGAGATTTTGACTACTAATTGAATGAACCCTGAGAATGGAGCAGGATTTAGCTCCAACAATTTGGCGCCCAACGTGGGGCTCGAGGAAGGCACGGACCCATCCTTGAGTAAGTGAACAACTAGGACGAGATGCGTCTCCACATTCAGCCCGGGCACTAAGGAAAGGTAAAGCAGAACCTGTTAATATCAAATCTGCAGCATTGGACATGTACAAAATCTGAATGTGGAACGTGCCTGTATCCTAGTTGCTAAAATTGACAAATTTGATAAGATGCTGATGTGTGAAAAAGTTTTAAATTTTAATGTGTAACATATATTTTAAGTTTTTAAAAAAACGTAGTACTTGCAAAAAATAGGTACGAAGATGTAGTGTTTACAGGAGGATATCCCTTGCGCGCGGGATATTTCTCTATAAAGTGAGCATGAAGGGCACCGCTAAATTGGAAAACTAGTAGTGGGAAGAGTAGTTTAGTAGTTAATTAACCAGACGAAAGGTAATGTATTTCAAAGAGGGAATACATGAAGGTGTAGTCTCCAAAAAAGGGACGTGAAGAGTAGTTTCTAAATTGGGCCATAGAAATGAAGGTAGTCTGTGTATATAGATCAGATGAAAGGTAGTGTATTTCAAACAGGGGATACATGAAGGTGTAACGTCTGGAGGATGAAGAGTAATTTCTAAATTGGGCCGTAGAAATGAAGGTAGTCTGGTGAATCAGATGAAAGGTAGTGTATTTCAATCAGGGGATACATGAAGGTGTAGTGTCGGGTGCACGAAGAGTAGTTTCTAAATTGGATAAATAGAAACGAAGGTAGTCTGAAAAATGAATAAAAATTATAAAAAAAGGGAATAGTATGGCGGAGGCTAAGAAGCAGGAAGAGGGTCTGTTGGAATCAGGACCGTAACCATGGTAACGTTGAAACACGCGTCTGTGAGCACTCCAAAAAACCAGGATGTGCGCATAAAACAAGCACAGGACAATTTAGATCCTGTAGTACAAAAATACCCAATAAATACTGAGAAGCCGTGGTTCTGTCCACTGTGGGACGGATAAATTACAGGATGCATAAATTACAGGATGATATAACTAAATTAGTGGACGACGCCAAAACCGCGGGTCTCATATTAAGTGCCAAATTGAGAAATAAAGTAATGAAGGTAGAAGCAGTGACGTGCAGTCAGGGTAGGCAAGCTAGGCACTGCCTACCCTGCCAAAATTTAAGCATAAAAATGTTTATTAAATAAATGTATTTAATAAACTTATATTTGGATTTGTACTGTTTATTCTTGTGATTTATATGTGTGTTATTCCAATTATTTAGACCGTACGACGACAAATGTAGCAGTTACGCATAATCAAATAGAAAAATGGTAGAATAAGCAGTGCCTTTACTGTCCATTCAAGCGATAAACCGAAGTTGCGCATGCGCACTTCGACCCTGTATTCTTTAACATGTACGGCAAAAAGCACAACTCTGCTGTGCCTTTGCACGTAAATGTGTTATGCCAGTAATCATCTGCGTTACATATCAAACATGGACCAATTAAAATCGAGATATTACTGGACCTTTGCGTAGCTAACGTCATTACACCAGCTACGTTGTAAGCGTAATTCCCGCGAAATTCAAAGTCAAAATGACAGCAGCAGAGTCCGCCGATATCACAGCGGTGAGGAACTCCTCTAAACTCAATTTTAATTCAAAAAAAGAACTTATAGCAAGATGGAGGTCTACGCCAGCCTTAGACGGACTACCGCAGCAAAAGGGACAAAAACTCGTCCGATCGTTTCAAACTGACTGGTTTGGAAGAAAAGACATGGCTACGTGGCTGTGCTAACAGTCAGCGGCGGGACCTCTTCGGGGTCTTGAGATCTGAACAGTCAGCGGCGGGACCTCTACGGGGTCCTGGGATCTGAACAGTCAGCGGCGGGACCTCTACGGGGTCCTGGGATCTGAACAGTCAGCGGCGGGACCTCTACGGGGTCCTGGGATCTGAACAACCTGCCCGCAGCTTTAACCAAGCATGAAAAACCGTCAGCTCATATAATACCAGCAACTACAGCTTCGGTGGATCGCACATTTTCCACGCTGAAACGGATCCAAACATCCAGTCGGAACCGGACCGGGCCAGCACGTCTTCCAGCCCTCGCCATTCTGTCAGAGAGTCAGAGACTATGCAAGCTGAAGGCCCGTAAAGACGAGTTTTACAACGCAATGATCGCAGTCTTCACGAGGAAAGAGCGTCGGATGGATTTTATGTACAAATAATCTCCCGATTGGTGAGTCAGAAACTATTCTGGGCTTAGTGAAGCCATTTGCCTTCATATTCAGTTGAGCAGTGTGTGTTTTCATTGTTGCTGACTGGGACTGACAAACATAATTGGCCGCTGTGCAATAATTAGAACAAAGATGGTTTCATAACTTGCATTCTGATGCTGGACATTAACGTGTGTGTATGTGCGTGTGTGTGTGTGTGTGTGTGTGTGTGTGCGAGTGAGTGAGAGAAAATATATGTCACCCAGAGTTTTTGTTTGAAATTTTAACTTTGCTGGAGCACAACCGGTCATTGCGGTCTTCAAATCGGCAAGTTTTAGAAATCACAATGTCCAGGTATAAATGGGGGGGGAATCAGGCTTTTGCAGTTGCTGCCCCGAGACTCAGGAACACCCCATTGATTGATTAGGAATGTCTTGCTATCAACCGTGCGTGTGTGCCGCGCTTGTGCGTAACGTTTAGCCTACTGTTTTGATTGAGTATTAGCCTAAACAATAAATTCGGTAATCTGACTTTCATAACTCAGTGCCTAGCCTCTTACTGACATCACCGCACGTCACTGGGTAGAAGGTAAACATGCTGTTCTCCACGGCCTTTTACTGCTCATCCAGGGAGCAGCACACCCCATAAGGGACACTCGGACACAAGATAAGGAAGACAAGGTTGATAAAACACAGAGACAGAAAAATTATCAGTCATTTCCAGAAAATCTAGACATAAGACCGCCACAATAGTCTCCGGTTGGCACACATTGAATTTAACCAGCAGTAAACATAAATAAAGGGGAAGTGACTGTGCGCAAAGATACCACCGTGTTAACAGAGGGTTCAGAGGGAGACGAGAAATGCCCCAGAGCCCCTCTCCACTGCCGCGAAGCGAGAGCAAGCAACAACATTGGGTACAGTTGATTTATGTTTCTATGTATGTCTGTATGTCTTGTCCTGCTTTAATTGTTGTATGTCTGCAATTAGGAGATGGATCAAAATTATAGTAATATGTCCTGTCAGACAGTCAGTATTAAAGGAGGCTGAGAAAAGTCCAACTAGGGAATAGAGGGGAACTGTGTAACGTTTTAGGAAAAAAGATTTAGATGTAATGATGGAAAATTTGGTTTAAAAACAAAACCAAAGAGATAAAAGTAGTCAATCCAATGTGGGATCCATCTTATACAATAGAAGTTTTAAGGTATGGGACTTAAGTGTTTTGCAGTACCTATCCTACTAATGCCAGTAGAGAAAATAATGGAGAAATGTTTATTTAAACATTCTATGTTAACATGAGTTGAAGGGAAGGAAGGGGGACACAGGGTGCTGCAGCAGGCAGGCTGACCCTTTGACCCCTTCCACAGAGGGAGCTGTAAAAAACACAGATAAGGAGAAAGATTTGGTCTGGCAGTAACGAGTATTAACCAAAAGGCCTCTGCAGGGCAAAAGGTAACACAAGGGTTAAATTGGAGAAAGAAAAAAAAAAAAGAGATCTGATAAAACTAAGAATTATGTTGTTGTGAGGAAGATGTAGGTGAAGCAAAGAATCAAACTTAAGTTAATGCTGATCTAAAAAAAAAAATTGCATGAAAGAGTTACTTGGTTAAATCACTTAGGTGATAGAAAACGGCTTTGATCATTTCCAGTTTTAAGAAAAAAAATGTGAGGCTTCCTATATTGTTACATTTTCATACCTTAAGTACATGCAGTACTTTTGTGATACTTTTCTTATATGGGAAATATTTTAGGGGAATTTTGTTGGTAACAGAAATAGAAAGATATTAGTTTGGAATTGGGACTTTAACCTTAGAACAGTGAAATGATGATATTCCTTTCTATTAATATGACTGACCCTACTGTAGAAACGTTTTTGAATTAATGTCATAGATTAAGAATTCTTTAAAGTAAAGTGAAACAAAGGAAGAGAGAAATTATTCTTTCTTTCCAGAGGCCTAGAGGACAGCTGAAGTGTGGGTTCTTTCAAGAAAACACACACACGTATAGAGAAGGATAAGATAAAGAAGAGTTATGCATAAAGTAAAGAGGGGTTGCAGTAGACCTGCAGCTCAGTGAAGATTTTGATCATAAATCACACAGTATAATGAGATATGTTCTCATATCAGGTAACAAACTGGATAGACTGAACCACTGGTTGCTCCAGTGGGTTCTACTGTTAATAGGACTACAGGTCATAAAGAATACATTAGACATTAATTAGTACACATTTTTGTTGCAACCTAAAAATAGAAAATTAAAGAAACATTCTTTTTGTTATAATTCATCTAAGTTTATTGGTTGAGATAAGACTGAAACCAATCCAAGCTGATATGAGATTCCATTCTATGTACATTTGATGTGGTGCTCAAATGAGCCTTTCAGTGAAGCTTAATTGTAGATTTTGTTTGTATTTTGAGTTTTTATATGACAAATTGTTTAAACGTATTAAGTTGATGTTGAAAACATTTTATTCGGGTGATTCTTTTCTTTTTCTGTTTTGACTTTTTGTTTTGTTGCTTTTAAGATCAAGATGAAGTTTGTGACGCAAGACAGTGTGTTAATGGCTAAAACTACTTATTTATGAATAGGAATGCTGTAGGAGACATAACTCAAAAAGAGGGATACAGTAGCAAAAATACACTGTCCATAGCATTAAGGATATTAAAACTACTCTACAATTTTGTTTTGATTTGTGCAGAAACATGACCTGTAATGTAAACTGAGGCTTAGAAGAGATAAGTTCCAAAACCAATGTTTCTCTTTAGAATGTTTGCATGGATTTTATAGAGTTAAACCAGCAAGAGGGACAGAAATGTTATTTTACAATAATGAGTGACATACACTAAATGAGTATTGATAAAAGAAAAGATAATGCTTTTTGGAGTTCTGTTTTGTGCCACACAGTGCCTCGTGGTGTCAGAATCCGGTCCATCTCGCTCCTCCAGCTGCAGGATCAGAGACAATCTGGACCAGAAGAATGACAGCAACCATCACAGCACCTCAGACCACAGCACAGCTAGAGACCATAAAGGTTCATGGTCTGGCTGCGATTCTTGGCCCAAAGTGACATGAAAAGTGGACCAGGGCTAAATGTTTGATAGTGATATGCAACATCTGTAAGTGTGCTGTGCTGGACCGCAGAGCAAGCAGTGGGGTCCACATGCTCTGGCTGGGGCCTTGCTGACGCTGATGGTGAGAGGGCTCTGCAGGGGTCAACCATGTGACCCTGAGGCCTGCTACACCATAAACAGAGACACTGAGGTACAGACCAACGATCAGCAGATGGACTGATAAGGAGAAGGGGGGAGCGAGAGACCTCCTGGTTCTGGTACATCAGACGCACGTGTGAAGGGAGATTTGCTATTTACAGACTCACATTCTGAAAACACACATTCAATACTGGGAAAAACTAATATTTTAGAATTACTTATTCTTACTCTACACATACGGTAAAGTTCATGTAAACAAACATGTATGAAGGGTTAAGACATGCCTCAAAGATATAAGCAATTTGGAAAATTACATTTTTTGGGGTCTTATAAAATTTTGTAACATTTGCATTAAATTTCCTGTTATAGTTTCAAGCAAGATCGGTGGCAACTATGTTAATACAGATGGGTTAAACATGGTCCTCACATTTTCAATAAAGTGTTAAAAGATGATTTGGTAGGGATAGATCAGGTATTGCAAAGTACTGTGATTTAATATGTTGACGACATTATGATCGGGTCAAAGGATGAGTAAACATTTAATTGATGATCTCACGGATGGTGAGATCAAATGAGGGACTGTTGGAATTTAAAATTTTATATGTGCTTAAACATTGTGGGTGATTTGCATTATACATTCAAGCTAAAAGGTAAAAGCATTATTTCAACATAAATGAAGACATGTTGGTCATGCATTAAGTTTGTTGTTATAAGTTTATAGTTTGTTGTTTGCTACATTAAGTTGTTTAGCAATACTTTTGTTTTATAATATAAGATGTTCTGGTACATTTTGTTATAACCAGCTCTACAGATGTGTTAGAAGCTGAATTGATGATGTCAGAGACACCCTGTCTCTGGTTTCAGTCACCCTTTATGGCCCAACTGCTCTGTTGCTTTCCAAGTCTCTGAGGGTCATAAACCCTCAGTCACATCCCAAATAAAAGATAAGGAATAAGCACAAGACCCCCCCCTTTGTGAGATAATACTGGGGGTCTGAGAGCCAGAGAGGCAGACAAAGGAAGGGGAGAGCTGGGACAGCTTGATCCAGGTAACTTTGTCTCTAGGATATCCTATGTAATAAAATGGATTCACATTTCAACATCTGAGATTTTGACTACTAATTGAATGAACCCTGAGAATGGAGCAGGATTTAGCTCCAACAATATAAAGCAACTTTACATTGATTCTCTTCTTTTTGCACATTATCTGTTGTACTGTGAGAATCTGCTGCTGTAACAAGTGAATGTCCCCACTGTGGGATGAATGAAGTAATATTTAATCTAATTTAATTTAATCTAATGACGACAACCAAAAGACAACAACGTTGTCACTAAAGCATTTTATTACATCTGAGATTCTACAGAAAGAAAACTTCAGAAACAGGTTCAGGAGTAAAAAATACACTTCACCTCCGTAAAATAACTTCTCTTTTCTCTTTTTACAAATATTTACACCCTCGTCATCACAGATATAAAACATGAGTCTAGATTGCAGATATTCTACGTATTGGTAGTAGGATTAGGATTGTTTTTGGTTCAATAATACGCACTAGTTACAACTAGTTAGTCATAGTACAATAATTACACAAAAAACACAGTCATGGTACAATAATTACACAAAAAACACAGTCATGGTACAATAATTACACATAAAACACAGTCATAGTACAATAATTACACACAAAACAGTCATATAATTACACGTCATGATTGAATAATTAAATAAATCTATTTTTAGTCGCGTCTGATGAAATTTCCACTACTTTAAAAAATACTTTACCCCCCCCCCCGCCCCATGTGTGTGTGTGTGTGTGTGTGTGTGTGTGTGTGAGTGTGTGTTCTCAGTGTGAGGAGCTGCGGTCGTTGGCGACGTCCTGCAGGCGGCGGATCAGAGCCGAGTGGTTGTCAGGACAAACCCTCTTGGGAGACGTCTCCTCGTCCAGAGCAAGGCTGCGTTTCCTGGTCCTGGTCTCTCCAGTCCGGATCAGACTGTTGATCTCCTGCAGACGCTGAGGTCACAGGTCAGAGGTTACACACACTAAAAGTAGTGATTATTTACATGGAGTCTGGTGGAGATATGCTGCTCTATACACGCTAAAAGCAGTGATTATTTGCATGGAGTCTGGTGGAGATATGCTGCTCTATACATGCTAAAAGTAGTGATTATTTACATGGAGTCTGGTGGAGATATGCTGCTCTATACACGCTAAAAGTAGTGATTATTTGCATGGAGTCTGGTGGAGATATGCTGCTCTATACATGCTAAAAGTAGTGATTATTTACATGGAGTCTGGTGGAGATATGCTGCACTATACACACTAAAAGTAGTGATTATTTACATGGAGTCTGGTGGAGATATGCTGCTCTATACACGCTAAAAGCAGTGATTATTTGCATGGAGTCTGGTGGAGATATGCTGCTCTATACATGCTAAAAGTAGTGATTATTTACATGGAGTCTGGTGGAGATATGCTGCTCTATACACGCTAAAAGTAGTGATTATTTGCATGGAGTCTGGTGGAGATATGCTGCTCTATACATGCTAAAAGTAGTGATTATTTACATGGAGTCTGGTGGAGATATGCTGCACTATACATGCTAAAAGTAGTGATTATTTGCATGGAGTCTGGTGGAGATATGCTGCTCTATACACACTAAAAGTAGTGATTATTTACATGGAGTCTGGTGGAGATATGCTGCTCTATACATGCTAAAAGTAGTGATTATTTACATGGAGTCTGGTGGAGATATGCTGCTCTATACATGCTAAAAGTAGTGATTATTTACATGGAGTCTGGTGGAGATATGCTGCCCTATACATGCTAAAAGTAGTGATTATTTACATGGAGTCTGGTGGAGATATGCTGCTCTATACACGCTAAAAGTAGTGATTATTTACATGGAGTCTGGTGGAGATATGCTGCCCTATACATGCTAAAAGTAGTGATTATTTACATGGAGTCTGGTGGAGATATGCTGCTCTATACACGCTAAAAGTAGTGATTATTTACATGGAGTATGGTGGAGATATGCTGCTCTATACACGCTAAAAGTAGTGATTATTGACATGGAGTCTGGTGGAGATATGCTGCTCTATACACGCTAAAAGTAGTGATTATTTGCATGGAGTCTGGTGGAGATATGCTGCTCTATACACGCTAAAAGTAGTGATTATTTACATGGAGTCTGGTGGAGATATGCTGCCCTATACATGCTAAAAGTAGTGATTATTTACATGGAGTCTGGTGGAGATATGCTGCTCTATACACGCTAAAAGTAGTGATTATTTACATGGAGTATGGTGGAGATATGCTGCTCTATACACGCTAAAAGTAGTGATTATTGACATGGAGTCTGGTGGAGATATGCTGCTCTATACACGCTAAAAGTAGTGATTATTTGCATGGAGTCTGGTGGAGATATGCTGCACTATACACACTAAAAGTAGTGATTATTTACATGGAGTCTGGTGGAGATATGCTGCTCTATACATGCTAAAAGTAGTGATTATTTACATGGAGTGATTATTTACATGGAGTCTGGTGGAGATATGCTGCTCTATACACGCTAAAAGTAGTGATTATTTACATGGAGTCTGGTGGAGATATGCTGCTCTATACACGCTAAAAGTAGTGATTATTTACATGGAGTATGGTGGAGATATGCTGCTCTATACACGCTAAAAGTAGTGATTATTTACATGGAGTATGGTGGAGATATGCTGCTCTATACACGCTAAAAGTAGTGATTATTTACATGGAGTCTGGTGGAGATATGCTGCTCTATACACGCTAAAAGTAGTGATTATTTACATGGAGTCTGGTGGAGATATGCTGCTCTATACACGCTAAAAGTAGTGATTATTTACATGAAGTCTGGTGGGTTTGGTGATGGTGATTTCTGTTTCATGTTAAACTAAAAG
Organism: Etheostoma nigrum; assembly: GCA_029931835.1. NCBI lineage: Eukaryota > Metazoa > Chordata > Actinopteri > Perciformes > Percidae > Etheostoma > Etheostoma nigrum. Next base: position 32,738,269 of record CM057244.1, on the reverse strand, counting down.
GATCTTCCTCTTTAACTAAAAGGTCTATCTCTGTAGGGATCCATCCCATTAGAGTGCGGATCGGGCCGGATTTTTCTGTCCGAGCCCGGGCCGCGTCCGACAGAGCAGTAACCGAACCCGACCCGAGCCCGACAGTCATTAAGATATTTCTGTCCGAGCCCGACCCGAGCCCTCATTTGTTTCTCATACTAATGACACATGTACGTTTGTTTGTGTGGAAAGCCGCTTTTATTAAGCAATTGTAGGAAGGCATTGGGAAATGTCAACAGATGAGCATCAATGCACAGCTGACTTTCCTTCGTTTTCAATAGTTTTAAAATCTTCCATCGTTGCGCTGCCACATGGAGCTTAATACGCACGTCTTTCGTTGTCACAGCAACAGGCAGACGGATGTTAGGGTAATATTTGACATTTATTTTAAGCTGTTTTAAATTCAAAATGGTCAATGCCTTATCGCGCTGATGTGACCGAGCCCGACCCGAACCCGAGCATCCTTTCTAAAAATCTGTCCCAACCCGGCCCGACCCGTCGGGTACCGTCGGGTCCCGTCGGGCTCGGGTCGGGTATCCATCCTCTACATCCCATAATGTTGTAACACTCCTAGAATAATAATCTGAGTCTGTCAGCAGCAACAGAACCTCTAGTGGACGCTGCCTGACATTACGACATTAGCTTGTGCTCTGTGTCGCTGCTGTAACTCACGTTGGGGGGGCTGCTGCAGATGTAGTAGTAGATGTTGTCTCGGGCCCCCGGGGGTGTCGGGGTCGAGCCGGCCTTGTGGGGGGAGATGTAGATGGAGTGTTTGCTGGACAGAAGCATCCGTCTTGGGGAGCCTGTCCTCAGGGTGGGGTACGGACACAGAGGGGGGGTGTCCACCTGCACACACAACACCAGACATCCATTCTTCTTACCAACAATGATCCAGACATGTCCATACGCCAGGGCCACAGGGACGCAGACGCCAGGGCCACAGGGACGCAGACGCCAGGGCCACAGAGACACAGACGCCAGGGGCACAGGGACGCAGACGCCAGGGCCACAGACGCCAGGGCCACAGGGACGCAGACGCCAGGGCCACCGGGGCACAGGGACGCAGACGCCAGGGCCACAGGGACGCAGACGCCAGGGCCACAGGGACGCAGACGAACGCAGACGCCAGGGCCACAGGGACGCAGACGCCAGGGCCACAGAGACGCAGACGCCAGGGGCACAGTGACGCAGTCACCAGGGACACAGGGACGCAGACGCCAAGGCCACAGGGACGCAGACGCCAGGGGCACATGGACGCAGACGGCAGGGATACAGGGACACAGACGCCAGGGCCACAGGGACGCAGACGCCAGGGGCACATGGACGCAGACGCCAGGGATACAGGGCCACAGACGCCAGGGACACAGGGACGCAGACGCCAGGGGCACATGGACGCAGACGCCAGGGCCACATGGACGCAGACGCCAGGGCCACAGGGACGCAGACGCCAGGGCCACAGACGCCAGGGCCACAGGGACGCAGACGCCAGGGCCACAGGGACGCAGACCCCAGGGCCACAGGGACACAGACGCCAGGGGCTTATAGACGCAGACGCCAGGGCCATAGGGACGCAGACGCCAGGGCCACAGGGACGCAGACGCCAGGGCCACAGGGACGCAGACGCCAGGGCCACAGAGACGCAGACGCCAGGGCCACAGGGACGCAGACGCCAGGGCCACAGGGACGCAGACGCTAGGGCCACAGGGACGCAGACGTCAGGGACAAATGGACGTAGACGCCAGGGCCACAGGGACACAGACGCCAGGGGCACAGGGACGCAGACGCCAGGGCCACAGGGACACAGACGCCAGGGCCACAGGGACGCAGACGCCAGGGGCACATGGACGCAGACGCCAGGGATACAGGGCCACAGACGCCAGGGACACAGGGACGCAGACGCCAGGGGCACATGGACGCAGACGCCAGGGCCACATGGACGCAGACGCCAGGGCCACAGGGACGCAGACGCCAGGGCCACAGGGACGCAGACGCCAGGGCCACAGGGACGCAGACGCCAGGGCCACAGGGACGCAGACCCCAGGGCCACAGGGACACAGACGCCAGGGGCTTATAGACGCAGACGCCAGGGCCACAGGGACGCAGACGCCAGGGCCACAGGGACGCAGACGCCAGGGCCACAGGGACGCAGACGCCAGGGCCACAGAGACGCAGACGCCAGGGCCACAGGGACGCAGACGCCAGGGCCACAGGGACGCAGACGCTAGGGCCACAGGGACGCAGACGTCAGGGACAAATGGACGTAGACGCCAGGGCCACAGGGACACAGACGCCAGGGGCACAGGGACGCAGACGCCAGGGCCACAGGGACGCAGACGCCAGGGCCACAGGGACGCAGACGCCAGGGGCACATGGACGCAGACGCCAGGGCCACAGAGCCGCAGACGCCAGGGGCACAGGGACGCAGACACCAAGGACACAGGGACACAGACGCCAGGGCCACAGGGACGCAGACGCCAGGGGCACAGTGGACGCAGACGCCAGGGATACAGGGACACAGACGCCAGGGCCACAGGGACGCAGACGCCAGGGGCACATGGACGTAGACGCCAGGGCCACAGGGACGCAGACGCCAGGGGCACATGGACGCAGACGCCAGGGCCACAGGGACACAGACGCCAGGGACACAGGGACGCAGACGCCAGGGGCACATGGACGCAGACGCCAGGGCCACATGGACGCAGACGCCAGGGCCACAGGGACGCAGACGCCAGGGCCACAGGGACAGCGCAGGGCCACAGGGACACAGACGCCAGGGCCACAGGGATGCCAGAGCCACAGGGACGCAGACCCCAGGGCCACAGGGATGCAGACGCCAGGGGCTTATAGACGCAGACGCCAGGGCCACAGGGACGCAGACGCCAGGGCCACAGGGACGCAGACGAACGCAGACGCCAGGGCCACAGGGACGCAGACGACAGGGACACAGACGCCAGGGCCACATGGACGCAGACGCCAGGGCCACAGGGACGCAGACGCCAGGGCCACAGGAACACAGACGCCAGGGCCACAGGGACATAGACGCCAGGGCCACAGGGACACAGACCCCAGGGCCACAGGGACAGAGACGCCAGGGGCATATAGACGCAGACGCCAGGGCCACAGGGACGCAGACGCCAGGGCCACAGGGACGCAGACGCCAGGGCCACAGGGACGCAGACGCCAGGGCCACAGAGACGCAGACGCCAGGGCCACAGGGACGCAGACGCTAGGGCCACAGGGACGCAGACGTCAGGGACAAATGGACGTAGACGCCAGGGCCACAGGGACGCAGACACCAGGGCCACAGGGACACAGACGCCAGGGGCACAGGGACGCAGACGCCAGGGACACAGGGACACAGACGTCAGGGCCACATGGACGCAGACGCCAGGGCCACAGGGACGCAGACGCCAGGGCTACAGACGCCAGGGCCACAGGGACACAGACGGACGCAGACGCCAGGGCCACAGGGGACGCAGACGCTAGGGCCACAGGGACGCAGACGTCAGGAACACATGGACGTAGACGCCAGGGCCACAGGGACGCAGACGCCAGGGCCACAGGGACACAGACGCCAGGGGCACAGGGACGCAGACGCCAGGGACACAGGGACACAGACGCCAAGGCCACATGGACGCAGACGCTAGGGCCACAGGGACGCAGACGCCAGGGACACAGGGACGCAGACACCAGGGCCACATGGACGCAGACAAACACAGATGCCAGGGACGCAGACGCCAGGGACACAGGGACGCAGACGGAAGCAGACGCCAGGGACACATGGACGCAGACGAACGCAGACGCCAGGGCCACATGGACGCAGACACCAGGGCCACAGGGACGCAGACGCCAGGGCCACAGGGCCGCAGACGGAAGCAGACGTCAGGGACACATGGACATAGACGCCAGGGCACAGGGACGCAGACGCCAGGGCCACAGGGATGTAGACGGATGCAGACGCCAAGGCCACAAGGACGCAGACGCCAGGGCCACAGGGACGCAGACCCCAGGGCCACAGGGACACAGACGCCAGGGGCTTATAGACGCAGACGCCAGGGCCACAGGGACGCAGACGCCAGGGCCACAGGGATGTAGACGGATGCAGACGCCAAGGCCACAGGGCCACATGGACGTTGACGCCAGGGCCACAGAGACACAGACGGACGCAGACGCCAGGGCCACAGGGACGCAAACGCCAGGGCCACAGGGATGTAGACGGACGCAGACGCCAGGGCCACAGGGACGCAGACGTCTCTGCAGATTTTGAACAGATTCCTAAACATGGCGGCCTAAGGCAGTGTGACGTACCGGTGCAGAGGGCGAGCTCGCCGAGTATCTCACAGCGAAGTCTCTCAGCTGTTTGACGTAAACGTGGTTGTAGAAGTGGATCAGGTCTCCTCGCTCCTCCTCCCCCTCTGTGATGGGGGTGCAGGGGGCGCTGCCAGGCTGGGGGGGGGGCAACGTGCTGCTGGAGCGAACAGGAACTGGGCTGATGTCTCCGCCTGCTGGGACCAGATCAGAAACGGGGAGAGGTCTTAAAGCTGCACACACACTCTAGGAACACTACTAGGGTTCAGGGCCGCAGGTTTGATTCCTTACCGGGACCCTGGCTGGTGTCAGCAGGAGAGTTGTGTTTGTTGGAGTCGTTGCTGCCTGAGAGACGTCTCCTCCTCCCTGAGATCAACACACTCCTGTACACCTGTAACACACACAGAGACACACACACACAAACACAAACACTGTAGAGGTACTAGTACTTCATTGAGTATTTCCTGTTGTGAGCCGTGTCCTTACGTCGCTGACGGCCTGAGGCTGCGTGCGGTAACACTTCATAATGTTGTGGAAGGACCTGTCTTCTTTGGTCACCTGAGACACAAAAACACCTGATTAACTACTGGATTATCTCCTATAGGGGGGGTTTACTTATGCCTCTGTATTTTAACATAGGGGGGTGTATACTTATGCCCCTGTATTTTAACATAGGGGGGTGTATACTTATGCCCCTGTATTTTAACATAGGGGGGTGTATACTTATGCCCCTGTATTTTAACATAGGGGGGTGTATACTTATGCCCCCTGTATTTTAACATAGGGGGGTGTATACTTATGCCCCCTGTATTTTAACATAGGGGGTGTATACTTATGCCCCTGTATTTTAACATAGGGGGTGTATACTTATGCCCCCTGTATTTTAACATAGGGGGGTGTATACTTATGCCCCTGTATTTTAACATAGGGGGTGTATACTTATGCCCCTGTATTTTAACATAGGGGGTGTATACTTATGCCCCTGTATTTTAACATAGGGGGGTGTATACTTATGCCCCTGTATTTTAACATAGGGGGTGTATACTTATGCCCCCTGTATTTTAACATAGGGGGGTGTATACTTATGCCCCTGTATTTTAACATAGGGGGTGTATACTTATGCCCCTGTATTTTAAGGAAGAACATTTATTTATGTATGATTCATTACTCCTTCACTTAAAGATTGATTTTCCTCCATTTTTTTTTATTTAAGGCGTTAAGATCAATTTCCAAAAGTTTTGTTATTCTTGTTTTTTAATCTACTTTAGCGGGGGGGGGGGGGCCTCGAAGCATAGATCCAGGGTTCGAGGTCGACCTGTGATGATTTCCTGCATGCCCCCCCCCCAACTTCTCACCTAGCTGTCCTATCCTAAATAATCTTTAAAGAAGGAAGAACATGACTCTCTGCAGACCTTGGCCATGACGTAGACGGCACACATGAGCATCTGGTCGAGGTGGCGGTCCTTCATCAGCTCGGTGCAGTGGACCAGAGAAAACTCAAAACACGTCCAGATCTTCCTGCGCAGCTCGGATGAGATGTCCAGTTTCAGGCAGAGATCTCGGAGACGCACGCTGGCGAGGTGGTACACCTGGCACAGAGACAACAGTTATCACCTGGCACAGAGACAGATGATATCACCTGGCACAGAGATGGATGATATCACCTGGCACAGAGACAGATGATATCACCTGGCACAGAGACAGATGATATCACCTGGCATAGAGACAGATGTTATCACCTGGCACAGAGACAGATGTTATCACCTGGCACAGAGACAGATGATATCACCTGGCACAGAGACAGATGATATCACCTGGCATAGAGACAGATGTTATCACCTGGCATAGAGACAGATGATATCACCTGGCATAGAGACAGATGTTATCACCTGGCACAGAGACGGATGATATCACCTGGCACGGAGACAGATGATATCACCTGGCACGGAGACAGATGATATCACCTGGCACAGAGACAACAGTTATCACCTGGCACAGAGACAGATGATATCACCTGGCACAGAGACAGATGATATCACCTGGCACAGAGACAGATGTTATCACCTGGCACAGAGACAGATGTTATCACCTGGCACAGAGACAGATGATATCACCTGGCACAGAGACAACAGTTATCACCTGGCACAGAGACAGATGTTATCACCTGGCACAGAGACAGATGATATCACCTGGCACAGAGACAACAGTTATCACCTGGCACAGAGACAGATGATATCACCTGGCACAGAGACAGATGTTATCACCTGGCACAGAGACAGATGTTATCACCTGGCACAGAGACAGATGTTATCACCTGGCACAGAGACAACAGTTATCACCTGGCACAGAGACAACAGTTATCACCTGGCACAGAGACAGATGATATCACCTGGCATAGAGACAGATGATATCACCTGGCACAGAGACAGATGTTATCACCTGGCACAGAGACAGATGTTATCACCTGGCACAGACACAGATGGTATCACCTGGCACAGAGACAGATGTTATCAAAAAAAGATGTCATAGTCTTTGTCCCTTTTTGACTTTTTTATGTTTATTGTGCTATTATTCGTTGTTTTAGACACTTTTTCCAACATTTTTCACCTTTATTGCGACTTACGTTATTTCAGATAATAAAAAACTGTAAAAACGGGTCACGAGGGTTCAGAAAAAAAACATTTTTTCATTGTCTTTGTTCCTTTTTTGATGTTTTCTCGACGTTTATGACGCTATTTTTGTTGTTTTAGACACTCTTTTCCTAACTTTTGTCACTTTTCCCGACGTTTTTGACACTTTCTTCCAGTGTTTTTTTTTTTCTTCATCGATTGTCACTTTTTCCAACATTTTTTTTATTTTAGATGTAAAATCAAAAAACTTTAAAAAACGGGTCAAATTTGACCCGAAGACAACATGAGGGTTCATAAGTGAAGGCATCAGGACACAGAAGGGGGGGGGGGTTACCTTCCGGAAGAAGAGCGACAGCGAGCCTTTCCTCAGCGGACTGCCGGCTGGTTTGGTGGCGGCCGGTTTGCTGGCGGCTGATTGGAAGGTGAGTGTCTGCGTGGACAGCGGCTGCAGCGTGGCTCCGCCCCCCTGTCCGCTCACCTGCACCGGGATGAAGGTGATGCCTCCGCTCTCATTGGCTATCCCTGAGGCAGAGGTCAGAGGTTATTATAGTTTTACAGCCCCCCCACCCTTCACATAACCCCCCCGCCCCCCTCACCCTGCACCGGGATGGAGACCGTCTGCCCGTTGTTAGCGGTTACGGTGAGCACCGTCTGCCTGGCTGGGACGGTGGTGACCAGGCTGGCCGTGGTCGTCTTGGTAACAGCGGCGTCCCCCGGGTCGGCGAACAGGCGGCGGCGGTGGGGGCCGGGGGGGGCGAGCCGGCGGGGGGGGAACTGTAGCGGTCCAACAGGGTGGTGGGGGAGGGGGAGACACCTGCGGGAGGGGGGGGGGGGTTAGAACATTAAACCACACACACACACACACACACACACACACACACACACACACCCTACCTTTGAGGATGCTGCCTCCGTGGCTGGGGGGAGTGAGAGGAACGCTGATGTCATCGTGTTGTTCCAGGTGCTGAGGAGGCATCACCTGAAAAATACACACAGACCACCTGAAACACACACACACACAGACCACCTGAAACACACACGTACACACACACAGACCACCTGAAACACACACGTACACACACACAGACCACCTGAAACACACACACACACACACAGACCACCTGAAACACACACGTACACACACACAGACCACCTGAAACACACACGTACACACACACAGACCCCCTGAAACACACACGTACACACACACAGACCACCTGAAACACACACACACACACACAGACCACCTGAAACACACACACACACACACACACACAGACCACCTGAAACACACACGTACACACACACAGACCCCCTGAAACACACGTACACACACACAGACCACCTGAAACACACGTACACACACACAGACCACCTGAAACACACACGTACACACACACAGGATGTGAGGATGTTTCCTAGTATCTACGGACTTGGGTGCAGGCGGGGACGGGGTCTCTGGCTGCCCGGAGGCTCTCCCACAGCGGGGAGTCGCTGGTCCAGGCCCGGCTCTCCAGAACCTGCTCCTCCACCTGGTTCAGGTGCTGCACCACCTCCCGAAACAGCCCCTGCTCGGAGCGCACCAGCACCTCGATCACCTGCACACACACACCTTTCACTGAGCCGTCATCTCAGATTCAAATGCTGTCATTCTTTAAAATTACATTACAAAAGTTGTGTTGTTGCTGCTGACAGACTCAGATTATTTTTCTAAGTGTGTGACAACATTATGGGATGGATCCCTACAGAGATAGACCTTTTAGTTAAAGAGGAAGATCCTTTTAGTTTAACATGAAATCACCATCACCAAACCCACCAGACTCCATGTAATTAATTACTTTTAGCATGTACAGAGCAGCATATCTCCACCAGACTCCATGTAAATAATCACTACTTTTAGCGTGTATAGAGCAGCATATCTCCACCAGACTCCATGTAAATAATCACTACTTTTAGCGTGTATAGAGCAGCATATCTCCACCAGACTCCATGTAAATAATCACTACTTTTAGCATGTACAGAGCAGCATATCTCCACCAGACTCCATGTAAATAATCACTACTTTTAGCGTGTATAGAGCAGCATATCTCCACCAGACTCCATGTAAATAATCACTACTTTTGGCATGTATAGAGCAGCATATCTCCACCAGACTCCATGTAAATAATCACTACTTTTAGCGTGTATAGAGCAGCATATCTCCACCAGACTCCATGTAAATAATCACTACTTTTGGCATGTATAGAGCAGCATATCTCCACCAGACTCCATGTAAATAATCACTACTTTTAGCATGTATAGAGCAGCATATCTCCACCAGACTCCATGTAAATAATCACTACTTTTAGCATGTATAGAGCAGCATATCTCCACCAGACTCCATGTAAATAATCACTACTTTTATCATGTATAGAGCAGCATATCTCCACCAGACTCCATGTAAATAATCACTACTTTTAGCGTGTATAGAGCAGCAAATCTCCACCAGACTCCATGTAAATAATCACTACTTTTAGCGTGTATAGAGCAGTATATCTCCACCAGACTCCATGTAAATAATCACTACTTTTAGCGTGTATAGAGCAGCATATCTCCACCAGACTCATGTAAATAATCAGGGCTGTTTCATGTTAAATTAAAAAGGATGTCATTGTTTCCATCACTTACTTAGACACAAACACATGGGCAAATAGAGTCCATGTTGAAAGAAACTAAAGTTTCCCTTTAACTTTTGAGTTGAACAGGCTGATAGAGGTGGTTGGTTGCGCTGATACCTTGTAGAAGTGATACACGGGGATCTGGAAGATGGTGATCAGGTTGAGGAAATCTCCCGGAGGTCTGTAGGAGAAGACGACGATCTCCAGACAGCAGACGAGCAGCGAGCGATGGAAGACGTCCTGCTCCAGGATACACTGAGACACAGAGACAATGAGACACTGAGACAATGAGACACAGAGACACAGAGACACTAAGACAATGAGACACAGAGACACAGCGACACAGACACTCCCAGAATAAAGTACTCACAGACAGGTCTGCGTTTCCCAGAATCCTCTTCTCCCTCTCGATGATGGACTCCAGGATCCGGTAGTACAGCGCCTCCGCCAGGCTGAAGTACTTCAGGGCCAAGTCTGCAGGGAGGACCAACACGTAGGGTTAGGGTTCTCTTCATTCACATGATCACACATGATCATAAAGAACCAAAAAACATGAAAAAGTGAGAAAAACTTCAAACAATGGGACAAGAACATTGATAAAGTGACATTTGATGTGTGTGTGTGTGTGTGTGTATATATATATATATGTATATGTGTGTGTGTGTATATCTGTGTGTGTGTGTGTGTGTATATATATATATGCACATTGTAATAACTTAAATTACACAAATCACAATCAGAAAATTGAATTCAATTGAGGGCTTGTCTTGACTCAGGTGTTTTACACTTAAATATTTCAGAACAAATGCAACTCTCATTCTGCTTTATTGTTCATTAATTTGTGTTTGAAGTTAGTCATGCCATTTATGGTATTAGTATTATAGCTGAATTGTGTGACACAAGTTTACCAGAGATAACAGCTCTCAGGAGTGGGCCTACATGGTATCCATCAAATTTTGTAAAATTTGGATGAGCGTTTCATGAGATATAAACTTGTTGTATCTGTAGCGCCCCCTAGTGGCCAATCTTTGTGAGATTTGTTTTAGAGCCTCAGAGGGTCATACCAAGTAATATTCTAAAGTTTGGCTTGGACAGCATTGCCTATGGGCCAATGTCTGGATTAACCACTTCCACCAAATTTAAACCTTTTAGGGAAAAAAATGCTTATTTTCTCTTATTTGCAAGAGATAAGTCGAATATAAGTAGATTGATACACGAAATGGCCGCAGAATAGTGTTAATTAGTATACCTTTGCATAACAAATGTTTACTGAGGGCAAATCATCGCACCAATGCAGTTTTTCATTCAATTAAGTGAACTCAATGCTACTATTACATTTCCAATCTATGTGGATATTCTGTGAGTCGGCTATCTGCCAGTTTCAGATTTACCACTGGGCTTTAAATTGGTCCACAATATTTTGTTCATTAAACCTTGTGATAGTGGGTTGTAGTTTGAAACCTTGACCCCATCTATACAGCCTAAAACTATGTGAAAAGCCACAAGGAAAATGTTTTCCATCTCTAAACAAACAAATTACAGATTCAAAAGGTCTTATTTATGGCACAACAGCAGTTCATATGAGTTAATGTCCATGTGCAGAATATATGGTATTGTGATAGCCTATAACAAATCCAAGTTGCCCATAATAATGCTTATAGTAATAATAATGTCTTTTGGGCAACTGTGCTCATGAGCCATAACCATCTCCCTCCATAAGTCTGCATTGACACAGCCTGTGTGTGTGTGTGTATATCTGTGTGTGTCTGTGTGTGTCTGTGTGTGTGTGTGTGTGTGTGTGTATGTGTATATCTGTGTGTGTGTGTGTGTGTGTGTGTGCACCTTTCCCCATTGCTTTGTTCTCGGCTCCGCTTTCCTCGAAATGTCGACAGAAGATCTGAAACATGTCCTTCAGGCGCCTGCTGATGACATCACTGGGGTCTCTGGCACAGTTCCTGAGGGGACACGGTTTCTGTCGTTACACCGCTGAGAGGTGACAAACCGTAACGCACCCGCAGTAAAACGTTTTGTCCACAGCTTTAATAATTCATAATCACTGATGATTGATTGATGATGAATTCACACTCAGTTTGTGTTAGAATCACTACACACAGGCCTGTTTGTGTTAGAATCACACATACACACACACACACTCACACACACACACACACACTCTCACACACGCGCACACACACACACACACACAGATGTTGTAATTAATTAAATTGTCATTTCTGTGAGCGCCGCATAGTGTGTGTCCCTGTGTGTGTGTAACCAGCATAGTGTGTGTCCCTGTGTGTGTGTAACAAGCATAGTGTGTGTCCCTGTGTGTGTAACAAGCATAGTGTGTGTCCTTACGGTCCCTGTGTGTGTAGTGTGTGTCTCTGTGTGTGTAGTGTGTGTCCCTGTGTGTGTAACAAGCATAGTGTGTGTCCTTACGGTCCCTGTGTGTAGTGTGTGTCCCTGTGTGTGTAACAAGCATAGTGTGTGTCCCTGTGTGTGTGTAACAAGCATAGTGTGTGTCCCTGTGTGTGTAACAAGCATAGTGTGTGTCCCTGTGTGTGTGTAACAAGCATAGTGTGTGTCCCGTGTGTGTGTAACAAGCAGAGTGTGTGTCCTTACGGTCCCTGTGTGTAGTGTGTGTCCCTGTGTGTGTAACAAGCATAGTGTGTGTCCCTGTGTGTGTGTAACAAGCATAGTGTGTGTCCTTACGGTCCCTGTGTGTGTAACAAGCAGAGTGTGTGTCCTTACGGTCCCTGTGTGTAGTGTGTGACAGAGAAATTCGTTTTGATAAGTCCTTTATTAGACAATTCTCTGTAGTAGTGTTTTAGAATATTATATCTTGCATGCTTAAATTCATACATTCATATTCATATCATAATCACTGCTTTCATGCTTATCATATATCCATATCTTGCTTCACGTATATTCATGTATGCTTTATGTTTTATGATCTTATATGCACATTTAACCAACTATGTTTTCTTTAAAGCTGTTAGGGCCTCCAGGCAGTAAAATGTCTCCACGGCCGCATATCATATAGATAGCAAATGTCTCCAAGTGTCTTAACTTCGAGGTCGGGTAAAGGCCAGGGTGCCCCGGCAGACCTGCACTTTGACCTCCTTTCTCTGTGTAGGCATAAACCATAATACCAGATGCTTTAGACTAAACGACTGTAAATCTTTGTATGTGTGTGTGTGTCTTCAACAACCTCCAATAAAAAGCCTATGCTTTTGTAACTAGGTGTCTTTTCCGCGGAAGCAATACTACCAGGCAGGTTGCTGTTCGGATCAGGCCCTTTTGCAAAAGCTTCTAACTGCACATTTTGCCGTCTGCGTCTCGTTTTCTTTGCTTGACCATGTTTATTTAGTAAGATAAAGTGTCCTAAACCTGACAGTGTGTGTCACTGTGTGTGTAGTGTGTGTCCCTGTGTGTAGTGTGTGTCCCTGTGTGTAGTGTGTGTCCCTGTGTGTGTAGTGTGTATCCCTGTGTGTGTAGTGTGTGTCCCTGTGTGTGTAGTGTGTGAAGGTACCTAAAGGTCTCTGTCAGCGTGGTGCTGGGTCCTGGTCTGGATCCTGGTCTGGTTCCTGACAGCAGGGTGTGGAGTCTCCCGACACTCTTCAGGGCCGCGGACACCGGGGACGGCGAGCTGTTCTCCTGAATGAACGTCCTCCCCGTCAGAGAGGGGGGGCCCACAGAGCCGAGGCCTGGAGACAGACACGCACCGTCAGAGGGGGGACGGGGGACGGGGGGGGCTCAGAGCCGAGGCCTGGGGACAGACACGCACCGTCAGAGGGGGGACGGGGGACGGGGGGGGGCTCAGAGCCGAGGCCTGGGGACAGACACGCACCGTCAGAGGGGGGACGGGGGACGGGGGGGGCTCAGAGCCGAGGCCTGGAGACAGACACGCACCAACAAAGGGGGGGGCGACTGCTGATTGGTCGGAGAGAATCGTCACTAATCAATTAGTCTTCTGGCTGTGGAGAATCAAACACACCTTCCACGTTCTGTGTGTGTGTGTGTGTGCGCGTCAGGTCACGGCAGTCGCTATGACGACCAGCCACGCTCGCCTCACGCATGAGGCGGTACTAACCTGCAACGGAGGACGGAGGCACAGCGCGGCAAGACGAAGAACGCTGTAAGAACACTGACTTCAGTACTGTCCCCCCCCCCCCCGTCTCACCGTGACGCTGCCGTGCAGCCTGTAGGTGGCGGCGTGCTCCCCCCCGTCCCCCTCCCCCCGTCTCACCGTGACGCTGCCGTGCAGCCTGTAGGTGGCGGCGTCCTCCGCCCCGGCGCACGGCACCGGCGTGCCGATGTCCTTGCTCGCCGCCTCCCCGGTGAAGATCCTCTCGTCCAGACGGCCGGACGCCAGAACGTGTTCCTCGTACACCCGAGAGAGAGACAGGCTGGGGAAGGGAGACATCAGGGGTTCAGGTGCATTCTGGGAGGGCTGGACTTACAGGGAGGGGTGTTCAGGTGCATTCTGGGAGACCTGGACTTACAGGAAGGTACACACACAGGGACGCACACTATACTTGTTAATGTAATTGGAAGAGGACCTCTGATTGGCTGATTAAGGGAATTGAAGAGGAGCTCTGATTGGCTGATTAAGGGAATGGGAGAGGAGCTCTGATTGGCTGATTGACTCACAAACTGTCTCCAAAGTTCATGGGGTCCAGGAAGCCGGTCAGACTGTCTTCTTTTCCTCTGATGATCTGGGGACAAAACAACAGCTCAGTTTACACTGGCCCTGTGTGTGTATGTCTCTGTGTGTGTGTGTGTGTGTGTGTGTGTGTCTGTGTCTGTGTGTGTGTGTGAGTGTCTGTGTGTGTGTGTGTTTGTGTGTGTGTCTCTGTGTGTGTGTCTGTGTGTGTGTGTGTGTGTGTGTGTGTGTGTGTCTCTGTGTGTGTGTGTGTCTCTGTGTGTCTCTGTGTGTGTGTCTGTGTGTGTGTGTGTGTGTGTGTGTGTCTCTGTGTGTGTGTCTGTGTGTGTGTGTGTGTGTGTGTGTGTGTCTCTGTGTGTGTGTCTCTGTGTGTGTGTGTCTGTGTGTGTGTGTGTGTGTCTGTGTGTGTCTGTGTGTGTGTGTGTGTCTCTGTGTGTGTGTGTCTGTGTGTGTCTCTGTGTGTGTGTGTGTCTCTGTGTGTGTGTGTCTCACCCTCTTGTGCACCAGTCTCTGGATGAAGGGTTTCCAGTAGTGCTCTTTAACTCCCTTGGCCTCCAGCACCACGCCGTCGTGCAGCTCACACAGCAGCTGGATGGAGCAGAGGGAGGGGGGGGGGCGGTAGTCCCTGCTGCTGAAGTCCTCCGGGAGACCTGATACACACACGCACACACACACACACACACACACACAGACACACACACACACACACACACACACACACACACAGACACACACACACGCACGCACGCACGCACGCACGCACGCACACACACACACAAGGCATGTGTAGTAAGTGTTTCCTGTGTGAAATTCGTTGGACGAGGTGTCAGAGCAGTAAATTATTATTATTATTATTATTATTATTATTAGTACTAAAAAATAAAGGGACGGAAGGACAGCGTGTGTACTTCTGTAGTTTATGTGTGTGGTGTGTGTGTGTGTGTGTGTGTGTGTGTAGTAGTGTGTGTGTACCTCTGTAGTGTGGGTTCAGCAGGTCTCTCCGGGCGCTGCAGAGCAGTGTGTGTGTGTGTGTGTGTGTAGTAGTGTGTGTGTACCTCTGTAGTGTGGGTTCAGCAGGTCTCTCCGGGCGCTGCAGAGCAGTGTGTGTGTGTGTGTGTGTAGTAGTGTGTGTGTACCTCTGTAGTGTGGGTTCAGCAGGTCTCTCCGGGCGCTGCAGAGCAGTGTGTGTGTGTGTGTGTGTAGTAGTGTGTGTGTACCTCTGTAGTGTGGGTTCAGCAGGTCTCTCCTGGCGCTGCAGAGCAGTGTGTGTGTGTGTGTGTGTAGTAGTGTGTGTGTACCTCTGTAGTGTGGGTTCAGCAGGTCTCTCCGGGCGCTGCAGAGCAGTGTGTGTGTGTGTGTGTGTGTAGTAGTGTGTGTGTACCTCTGTAGTGTGGGTTCAGCAGGTCTCTCCGGGCGCTGCAGAGCAGAGCGTTGGTGAAGACGAGGTCGAGGGAGCACAGCAGCAGGTGGTACGAGTTCACCAGGTCGTCACTGATCATCGGGAAGTTACCTGATTAAAACCACAGAAGAAGGAGAAGAACCTGATTAAAACCACAGAAGAAGAACCTGATTAAAACCACAGAAGAAGAAGAACCTGATTAAAACCACAGAAGAAGAAGAAGAGGATGGAGTCGTCATCGTTTCTTCCGGCTACACTAGCTCCATGTCAACAACCTCAACAACAATGGCTTCTTTATCTGGGAGTAGAATCAGAATTATGTAGATAACGGTCTGTGTGTGTGTGTGTCTCTGTGTGTGTGAGAGTGTATGTGTGTGTATTAGAGGATGGATACCCGACCCGAGCCCGACGGGACCCGACGGTACCCGACGGGTCGGGCCGGGTTCGGACAGATTTTTAGAAAGGATGCTCGGGTTCGGGTCGGGCTCGGTCACATCAGCGCGATAAGGCATTGAACATTTAGAATTTAAAACAGCTTAAAATAAATGTCAAATATTACCCTAACATCCGTCTTCCTGTTGCTGTGACAACCAAAGACGTGCGTATTAAGCTCCATGTGGCAGCGCAACGATGGAAGATGTTAAAAAGAAGTTGGCCGCAGGAGATTTTAAAACTATTGAAAACGAAGGAAAGTCAGCTGTGCATTGATGCTCATCTGTTGACATTTCCCAATGCCTTCCTACCATTGCTTAATAAAAGCGGCTTTCCACACAAACAAACGTACATGTGTCATTAGTATGAGAAACAAATGAGATTTTAACTGTCGGGCAGGTCGGGCTCGGACAGAAAAATCCGGCCCGATCCGCACTCTAGTGTGTGTGTGTCTCTGTGTGTGTGTGTGTGTGTCTGTGTGTGTGTGTGTGTGTCTGTGTGTGTGTCTCTGTGTGTGTGTGTGTCTAAGTGTGTGTGTGTCTCTGTGTGTGTGTGTGTGTCTCTGTGTGTGTGTGTGTCTAAGTGTGTGTGTGTCTCTGTGTGTGTGTGTGTCTGTGTGTGTGTGTGTGTGTCTGTGTGTGTCTAAGTGTGTGTGTGTCTCTGTGTGTGTGTGTCTGTGTGTGTGTGTGTCTCTGTGTGTGTGTGCGTGTCTCTGTGTGTGTGTGTGTCTCTGTGTGTGTGTGCGTGTCTCTGTGTGTGTGTGTGTCTCTGTGTGTGTGTGTGTGTGTCTGTGTGTGTGTCTGTGTGTGTGTGTGTGTGTGTGTCTCTGTGTCTCTGTGTGTGTGTGTGTGTCTCTGTGTCTCTGTGTGTGTGTGTGTGTGTCTGTGTGTGTGTCTCTGTGTGTGTGTGCGTGTGTGTCTCTGTGTATGTGTGTGTGTCTCTGTGTGTGTGTGTGTCTAAGTGTGTGTGTGTCTCTGTGTGTGTGTGTGTGTCTCTGTGTGTGTGTGTGTCTAAGTGTGTGTGTGTCTCTGTGTGTGTGTGTGTCTGTGTGTGTGTGTGTGTGTCTGTGTGTGTCTAAGTGTGTGTGTGTCTCTGTGTGTGTGTGTCTGTGTGTGTGTGTGTCTCTGTGTGTGTGTGCGTGTCTCTGTGTGTGTGTGTGTCTCTGTGTGTGTGTGTGTCTGTGTGTGTGTGTGTGTCTCTGTCTGTGTGTGTGTGTTCTAACCCTTGTGTTGTCTTCCCGTAAAAATTGAAAATCAACACTTATGTTGTTAATAAGTGTTGAAAACCTCAAAAAAAGTGAAACATTGATAAAAAGCGTCCAAAAGTGTTGAAAAAAGGGACAAACACGTAAAAGAAAAAGTTAACAACGTTGATAAAAACAGAACAGAAGTGTTTTTAATTCTGACGGAAGACAGCCCGAGGGTTAAAGGTCCATCAGTAGAACATCGCCGAGATACGGACATCGAGGTATTTGGGCGTGATACCAGATATCAGATATCAGATATCAGATATCAGATATCAGATATCAGATATCGTGATATTGTGATATCTGATATGATTCCCTCCGTATCGCCCGGCCTGTTTTAGACTAAATCCAGACTCCAGATGTCTTTATTGTCGTCCCACAGTACGCTGCAGTACGACATCACATGCCCAGATCACAGCTTAAAGAACAATACAGCGCGCACACACACACACACACACACACACACACACACACACACACACAGCATACAGCACAGAAACTATTAGAAACACCGAGGAACAGTCGAGATATTAGATATATGAATTAAAATAAATAAATGCTTATATGGGCGTGCAGAGCATGTACAGTGATAAATATAAATATACCAAGTCTAATACATATACAATATAAATATCTAGATACATAAATGTGGATAAAAGAGAGCTGCGTACCTTTAGCGTGGACAAATAAAAGCCAGCAGAAGTTGAAGACCTCGGCCACGGTGCAGGGATGGCGTCTGCAGAGAGAAGACGGGAGTCACACATTCAGAAAGCAACCCTCCCGTTGTCCTATATCTGTATATCTGAAGAATGGGTTCTTTTTAACCAAATTACCACAAAAAATGGATTGGATTCCTTACAACCCTCACATTATTGTCTGTTTTTAACGCGGGACAACACGAGGGTTACACCAAACTCCTGTTTAAAAACAGCCGATTTAAGCTCCTTATAAAAAGCATGTTTCCCTCTGAAATGTTGTAAAAGTACCTCAAAAGTATACTTGTTAAAGTACTTTCTGACTGTATCAAACTGCAGTAACGTGTAAACGGAGAGATGCAGCTTAAAGTGATGAATCAGTTGGTTTGTTGAGTCTTTATCCTCCTGTTGTCCTCTTTAAAAAAATGTCTATATCTGAAATATGAGTTTCTTAAAACCTTAAATCGGCTGTTTTTAAACAGGAGTTTGGTCTAACCTTTGTGTTGTTCTCCCGAAGGAATCAAATCCATGATTTTATGGTAATTTGGTTAAAAAGAAACTCATATTTCAGATACAGACATTTTTTAAAGGGTCAAAAATTACATTAATTAATTAACCCTTGTGTTGTCGTTAACTGACTGTGTGTATATTAGAGTGCGGATCGGGCCGGATTTTTCTGTCCGAGCCCGGGCCGCGTCCGACAGAGCAGTAACCGAACCCGACCCGAGCCCGACAGGCATTAAGATATTTCTGTCCGAGCCGAGCCTGACAGTTAAAATCGCATTTGTTTCTCATACTAATGACACATGTACGTTTGTTTGTGTGGAAAGCTGCTTTTATTAAGCAATGGTAGGAAGGCATTGGGAAATGTCAACAGATGAGCATCAATGCACAGCTGACTTTCCTTCGTTTTCAATAGTTTTAAAATCTCCTGCGGCCAACTTCTTTTTAACATCTTCCATCGTTGCGCTGCCACATGGAGCTTAATACGCACGTCTTTGGTTGTCACAGCACACAGGAAGACGGATGTTAGGGTAATATTTGACATTTATTTTAAGCTGTTTTAAATTCAAAATGTTCAATGCCTTATCGCGCTGATGTGACCGAGCCCGACCCGAACCCGAGCATCCTTTCTGAAAATCTGTCCGAACCCGGCCCGACCCGTCGGGTACCGTCGGGTCCCGTCGGGCTCGGGCCGGGTATCCATCCTCTAGTGTATATATATATATATATATATATATATATATATATATATATGTATATTTTAATGTCTGCGGTCCCACCTCTGCTTGCGGCTGCGGTGCGCCCGCGGCGGCTCCTCCGACGGAGGCCTGAACATGGCTCTGAAGATGGGGACGTACTTCTTGAAGATGACGGCCGACACGGTGAAGTTCCTCTCCAGCCGGGCCGTGCTCTGCCTGAACGCCGGCGGCAGGGCGGCCATGTCCTGCCACTTCTTCATCTTGTTGAAAAACTCCACCAGGCTGCCAGGAGACATGGAGACATGGAGACATGAGAACATGGAGACATGGAGACATGGGGGCATGGGGACATGGAGACATGAGAACATGGGGACATGGAGACATGGGGACATGGAGACATGAGAACATGGAGACATGGGAACATGGAGACATGAGAACATGGAGACATGAGAACATGGAAACATGGAGACATGAGAACATGGAGACATGGGGACATGGGGACATGGGGACATGAGAACATGGAGACATGGGAACATGGAGACATGGGAACATGGAGACATGAGAACATGGAAACATGGAGACATGAGAACATGGAGACATGGGGACATGGGGACAATAGGGACATGGAGACATGGGAACATGAGAACATGGAGACATGGGAACATGGAGACAAGAGAACATGGGGACATGGAGACATGGAGACAAGAGAACATGGGGACATGGAGACATGGAGACAAGAGAACATGGGGACATGGAGACAAGAGAACATGGGGACATGGAGACATGGGGACATGGAGACATGGAGACAAGAGAACATGGGGACATGGAGAAATGGGGACATGGGAACGTTACACCGACATATACATATAAACAGTATGTCTATATACTGTATATTTATATATATATATATATATATATATATATTTTTTTTTTTTACATTCAGCCTACCATCCATTTGCTCATTGTTTATTTGTTTTGCTTTTATTGTAGAGAATGCTGCTGTAATAATAATAATAATAATAATAATAATAATAATAATAATAATAATAATAAGGAAATCTCCCCGCTGTGGGATGAATAAAGTTTTTAAACCAAAACTGTCTCCAAACGTCTCCGTTTTCAGGGGCTCGGAAATGCGCCAGTAGAGCCAGGTGCATTATGGGAGCATTACCCCAGATGGGCTCCCAGCCAGGTGCATTATGGGAGTATTACCCCGGATGGGCTCCCAGCCAGGTGCATTATGGGAGCATTACCCCAGATGGGCTCCCAGCCAGGTGAATTATGGGAGCATTACCCCAGATGGGCTCCCAGCCAGGTGCATTATGGGAGCATTACCCCAGATGGGCTCCCAGCCAGGTGCATTATGGGAGCATTACCCCAGATGGCCTCCCAGCCAGGTGCATTATGGGTGATTACCTGATCCCGGAGCAGCGTAGGATCCTGGTGAGGGAGACGTAGTTGCCGTCGGCGACGCCTTTCCCCCCACCATCGGGACCGAGGACCTGCAGGCCCCGTACAGGGCACAGGCCAGCCAGTGGCACTCGCTGCCCTGCAGGGGGTAGGGGGGGGGGTTACAGAGAGGGGGGAGGAGGGGGGGAGGAGTGTGAGGAGGGGGGGTTACAGAGAGGGGAAGGTGGAGTTAGTTTCAGTTTCACATGGTCTGAATCAGTAGAACACACCTGACATCTCTCTCTGTCTGGCTTTATCTATATCTCTCTCTCTCTCTCTCTCTCTCAAGTTCAGAAGACGTGGACGGTGCAACAATGTGTGTCTGTGTGTGTGTGTGTCTGTGTGTGTGTCTCTGTGTGTGTGTGTGTGTGTGTGTGTGTGTGTGTGTGTGTGTGTGTATGTGTCTGTCCCCCCCCCCCGGATGTTGACACCGTCTGGCCCCGCCCCTGTTAACCGTCCCGGTGACCCCGGAACGGCAGAAACACCCAGACAGATGTAATAAGGACGTTAAAGATGGCGGTCACCGTGTTACCTCTAAGGTGAAGTTCCTGCGCGTGTCCTCGTACGTCTTCCACGCCTCGTTTCCCGCCTCTTCGTCCATGTTCAACGCCCTGCACAGCTCCTCGAACCCGGCTCTCTGACCCTCCTCCCCAGCTGTCTGCCGACCCTCCTCCCCGGCTCTCTGCCGACCCTCCTCCCCGGCTGTCTGCCGACCCTCCCCGGCTCTCCGACCCTCCTCCCCGGCTCTCTGCCGACCCTCCTCCCCGGCTCTCCGACCCTCCTCCCCGGCTCTCTGACCCTCCTCCCCGGCTCTCTGCCGACCCTCCCCGGCTCTCCGACCCTCCTCCCCGTCTCTCTGCCGACCCTCCTCCCCGGCTCTCTGCCGACCCTCCTCCCCGGCTCTCTGCCGACCCTCCTCCCCGGCTCTCTGCAGACCATCCCCGGCTCTCTGCCGACCCTCCCCGGCTCTCTGACCCTCCTCCCCGGCTGTCTGCCGACCCTCCTCCCCGGCTCTTCGCCGACCCTCCCCGGCGCTCATTCCTCCCTTTCTGGCTCTCTCCGCTAACCCAGCGGTTAAAATGTGTCTCTACCCCAAAAAGAGCAACACCGATAACAACCACAGCCGGTGTCCCCGCAGCTGTTCGCCGAAATATCGCCGTTACGGCGTTATTACCGTAACCGTGGTAAACGGATCCGTGTCCGCGGCCATTTAAACGTCCTCTGACAGCTACGGACGTACGGGGGCGCCAAACACAGCGTGATACGTCATTTCTGAGCGTATCTTTACGTAGAGAATACCAACAGCAGCGTCCCTCGCCGCCGCCCACAGAACGTGCGTAGCTGAGCGCGGATGGGTGGGTCGACCTGTCAATCAAAATGGCTGGCGGTTGGTTGTCACGACCATAGACATAATAAATGTTTATTATGAAGATAAAGATTTTATTATGTCTATGGTCACGACGCCCGGTCCGAAAAAGAGTTAAAACTATTTTAAATCGTGATTTTTAAAACCTACGATGATTAAAACACGTTTGATGCAGCTCTGTACTGCTTTAACGGTAATAATTCAGTCTTCGGCTCCGGTAATACTGTTGATTTCCGTCGATTTAAGACTTTTTCGGATGTTTTAGTTTCCATAGCAACGACGTCCGGTCCGATCCGTTTTTTTTTTAAACCAATCGTGATTAAAACACGTTTGATACAGCTTTATAATCATTTTAAGTTTTGTACTCAGTCTTCGGCTCTAAAAAAATATTAATTTCCCTCAAAAAGTCGGCTTTTGGTTGAAAAACTTCATAAAATGTCAAAAATGTCAAACGCATAATTTCCCTCATGACACAGTTAGGTATATATATATATATATATATATATATATATTTTTTTTTTTTTTTTTTTTTTGGGGGGGGGGGAGGTTGCACTGGTAAGGCAAGGCAAGGCAGCTTTATTTGTATAGCACATTTCAGCAACAGGGCAATTCAAAGTGCTTTACATAAAATCAGTTAAACAGATAAAACACATGTAAGCATTAAAAACCGGTAAAACACATGAATAGATAAAACATTAGGACACATAAAACACAAGAATAAAAGTTACAGTGCAGCATAAGAAATTTAAAGAAATGAGCAGTCATTTAAGAAAGGCAGCATCAAAAAGAAAGGTCTTCAGCCTTGATTTAAAAGAACTGAGAGTAGCAGCGGATCTGCAGGTTTCTGGGAGTTTATTCCAGATATGAGGAGCATAGAAACTGAAAGCTGCTTCACCCTGTTTAGTTCTGACTCTGGGGACAGAAAGCAGACCTGTCCCAGATGACCTGAGAGGTCTGGGGGGGTCGTAGTGTAGTAGCAGATCAGAAATGTATTTTGGACCTAAACCGTTTAGTGATTTATAAACTAGCAAAAGTACTTTGAAATCAATTCTTTGAGACACAGGAAGCCAGTGTAAAGACTTCAGAACTGGAGTGATGTGATCCAGTCTCCTGGTCTTAGTGAGGACTCGGGCAGCAGCGTTCTGAATCAGCTGCAGCTGTCTGATTGATTTTTTAGTGAGACCTGTAAAGACCCCGTTACAGTAGTCAAGTCTACTGAAGATGAAGGCATGGACCAGTTTTTCCAAGTCCTGTTGACACATAAGTCCTTTAAGTCCTTTTAGTCCTATAAGTCCTCCTGGTCAACTTTGATTATTGTTATTGTTGTAACCCCCCATCGCCTGTAAAGCCCATGCAACCCGTTCTCATTCCCAGCTGGCCACATACGGAAGGGGGGGTAGTGACAGTGTGTTTATGTTATGTTTATGTTTACCAATGCAAAGTCCTGGTAAGTGTTACTGACCTGGCAGTAAATCCTTCTGATTCTGAAGAGTCCAGCAGGTGCTGACTCTAATATTCCCCAGTCAAGGGCTGTCTTCTCCTCCTCTGCCATCTAGTGGAAATCATCATAAATGCTTCTCTTGCTTGTGGTGTGGTACCATCCAGCTTTAAAATTGCGCCAGTCTTCCCCACTCTCACAAAGCCAGGCTTAGACCCAGACGACCCCAACAACTATCGTCCAATCTCCAACCTCCTTTTCCTCAGCAAAACCCTGGAAAGAACAGTGGCTGCCCAGCTTCAACATCACATGTCCCCCCATGAGCTCTTGGGCCCCTTCCAGCCTGGTTTCAGAACCCACCATAGCACTGAGAGCACCCTCATCAAATTCACTAATGACCTCCTGCTTCCCACCTCGTCACCGTCCTTATCCTCCTTGACCTTTCTGCAGCTTTTTATACAGTTTCCCATACAACCCTTCTCCACTGCCTCTCTGAGCTCATCAGCACTGTCCGGGTTCCGGTCCTACCTCACAGACAGGAACCAATTCATCACCCTGAATGGCTC
The DNA here is from genome assembly GCA_029931835.1 of Etheostoma nigrum. Lineage (NCBI taxonomy): Eukaryota > Metazoa > Chordata > Actinopteri > Perciformes > Percidae > Etheostoma > Etheostoma nigrum. The sequence goes on along the minus strand of CM057244.1, from coordinate 32,714,185 downwards.
TGATCCAGCACCTGCCAACCATGGCGTGCCCCAGGGCTCTGTGCTTGGTCTTCTGCTGTTCACCATCTACATGCTACCCCTATGTCATATTGTCCATGAACATGGACTTAACTTTCACTGCTACGCCGGTGACACTCAACTTTATATCAGCCCAAACCCCGTCTCAATTTCAATTTCAATTTCAATTTATTTATAGTATCAATTCACAACAAGAGTTATCTCAAGACACTTTACAGATAGAGTAGGTCTAGACCACACTCCAGAATTCACAAGGACCCAACAGTGTCCTCCAGAGCAAGCAACAGTGCGACAGGATAGTCTTAAGCCTACTCTTAAATGTGGAGACGGTGTCTGCCTCCCGAACCCAGACTGGAACCTGGTTCCACAGGAGAGGAGCCTGATAGCTGAACGCCCTGGCTCCTATTCTACTTTTAGAGACTCTAGGAACCTCAAGTAATCCTGCATTCTGGGAGCGTAGTGCTCTTGTAGGGTTGTAAGGTACTATGAGCTCTTTAAGATAAGATGGTGCCTGACCATGAAGAGCTTTGTAGGTGAGAAGAAGGATTTTAAACTCTATTCTGGATTTTACAGGAAGCCAATGCAGAGAAGCTAAAACAGGAGAGATGTGATCTCTTTTCTTGGTTCCTGTCAGAACACGCGCTGCAGCATTCTGGATCAGCTGAAGAGTCTTTATGGACTTTTTTGAGCAGCCTGATAATAAAGAATTGCAGTAATCCAGCCTAGAAGTAACAAATGCATGGACTAGTTTTTCTGCATCATTTTTAGACAGAATATTCCTGATTTTTGCAATATTACGTAGGTGAAAAAAGGAGATCCTTGAAATTTGCTTTATGTGGAAATTAAAGGACATGTCCTGATCAAAGATAACTCCAAGATTCCTCACAGTGGTGCTGGAGGCCAGGGAGATGCCATCCAGAGTAACTATCTCTTTGGATAATGCGTCACGGAGGTGCTTGGACCCCAGAACAATAACTTCAGTTTTATCTGAGTTTAACATTAGAAAATTACAGCTCATCCAGGTTTTAATATCCTGAAGGCACATTTGAAGTTTAGCTAACTGATTAGTTTCATCCGGTTTGATTGATAGATATAATTGAGTATCATCTGCATAACAATGAAAATGTATGGAGTGCTTCCTGATAATATTGCCTAAAGGAAGCATATATAAAGTGAACAGGATTGGACCTAGAACAGATCCTTGTGGGACTCCATAACTAACTTTGGCGTGCACAGAGGATTCATCGTTAACATGAACAAACTGAGATCGATCTGATAAATAAGACTTAAACCAGCTCAGAGCAGTCCCTTTAATACCAATGAAATGTTCCAATCTCTGTAATAAGATATGATGGTCAATGGTATCAAATGCAGCACTAAGATCTAATAACACCAGTACAGAGATAAGTCCTTTGTCTGATGCAATCAGGAGGTCATTAGTAATTTTCACAAGTGCTGTCTCTGTGCTATGATGAGCTCTAAATCCTGACTGAAAATCCTCAAATAAGCTGTTGCTATGCAGAAAATCACATAGCTGTTTAGCGACTGCTTTCTCAAGAATCTTAGAGAGAAATGGAAGATTGGATATAGGTCTATAGTTGGCTAAAACTTCTGGATCAAGGTTGGGCTTTTTCAGAAGAGGTTTAATAACAGCTACTTTAAAGTGCTGTGGTACATAGCCTGTTAATAAAGACAGATTGGTTATATCTAATAGAGAAGTGTTGACTAAGGGTAAAACCTCTTTAAGTAGCCTAGTCGGGATGGGGTCTAAAAGGCAGGTTGATGGTTTAGCTGAAGAAATAATTGAATTAAATTGATAAAGATCAAGTGAAGCAAAGCAGTCTAAACATATATCTGGTTTTACAACTGTTTCTAAGGTTCCTGAGTTTAGAGATAAGTCAGTGCCAGTTAAAGGCAGGTCTTGGTGGATTTTGCTTCTAATAGTTATAATTTTATCATTGAAGAATCTCATGAAGTCGTTACTACTAAGAGCTATGGGAATACTTGGCTCAGTAGAGCTGTGACCTTCCGCTAGCCTGGCTACAGTACTGAAAAGAAACCTGGGGTTGTTCCTATTTTCCTCTATTAATGATGAGTAGTACGCTGCTCTGGCATTACGGAGGGCCTTCCTATAAGTTTGAAGACTATCTTGCCAAATTAAACGAGAATTCTCCCATCTGCCACCCACACAACTGCCTGCAAGACCTCATACCATGGATGACCACAAACCTACTCAAACAGTAATGAGACAGAACTCATGGTGGTGGCCCCTGCACCACTGCTCAGGAGAATACGAGACCTGGCCCTGGTTGTGGATGGCTGCTCCATTTCCCAATCTCCTGAAGTGCACATCCTGGGCATCATCCTGGACTCCTGGTCCCACATCAAAATCATCACTAAGTCCGCCTTCTACCGGCTCAGAAACATTTCAGGACTCCGACCTTTGCTCACCCATTCAGTAACTGAGACACTCATTAATGTCTTCATCACCTCCCGTCTGTCTGGACTGTCCACCAAGGCCCTTAGCAGACTCCAGTATGTCCAGACCTCTGCTGCCAGGGTTCTAACCCACACAAAGCCTTGGCAGCATGTCACTCCCGTCCTCCAACAGCTCCACGGGCTGCCAGTCAAGTCACACATCACCTGCAAGATCCTCCTGCTCACCTACAAATCTCTCCATGGACTTTCACCACACTACCTCACAGATCTCCTCCACCCTACACTCAGTCACGTTCCCTGCAGACCAGCTGGACACCCCTCGCACCAGGTTGCAGACTTTTGGGGACAGGGCTTTCTCTGCCAATGCTCCCACACTCTGGAACAGTCTACCACTCCACGTCCGCTCTGCCCCATCCCTGCCCATGTTCAAAAAGCACCGTCAAACATTTCTTTTCACTAAGTCCTTAGATCCCTAACCCCCCTCCCCCCTATTTGTTAAGCAACCTTGGGTACCATGAAAGGCGCAATATAGGTCCAAGTTATTGTTATTATTATTATTATTATTCAGCTCAGATGACATGTTTGTAAGGAGACTCTATCTTGAACAGTACGTGGTGTTCTGCAGGCTTTCTCTTTTCTTTTCCATGAGACGACAGCGCCATCTTGTGATTTCTCTGAAGAACTGCTGCTCTCAAATCAACAAGTCCTTAATGAAAGAAGTAGATAGGTAGAATAGACTATATTGTCCCCAAGGGGACATTTGTCTTAGGCAGAGTGCTACAATCTGTTGCTTCACAACACATATAAGTAAAGTAGTCAAATATTATAAAATCAACATTACAACATAAACATCAGATTCATGAAGACATCTTTGGACATAAAAGGACACACATGACTGAACTGACAACATGACGTCTTAAATAGTAACTGTAATAATTAAAGTGCAATGTGCAAAACGGGCTGGGGTCTTTATCCCTTTGGCTCTGCTGGGCTGAGATTTACTGTTGGAGGTGAGCAGCTGGACGGACGTCTCGGCACACGGACTCTCCCTGATGGCAGAAGGTTATCTTCAGGAGAGAGACGGTGGAGAGGGGGTGCAGGGATTATTTCTGCTGGTTCTGACTGCTTCCTGGTACAGGATCTGTACGGGCCTATACCCTTTCCTCCCTAATGTCCCCATAGCTGTCTTGTGTGTAGCTGTCTTGTGTGTTGCTGTATTGTGTGTTGCTTCTCCGCTGCACTGCTGCCAAACCATGCGGTGATTCCATCCCTACAGTGATGTGAGGAGGGTCTTTGTTTCTGAAGCTTTGTTTGCTGGAATAAAATCCTTCCAACAAAACAAAGATCCATTAATCAATAATAATAATCAATAATATAATAACACTAGTCCAGGGGTCGGCAACCTTTACCACTCAAAGAGCCATCTGGACCCGTTTCACACAGTAAAGAGAACACTGGGAGCCACAAAACCCTTTGGAAATTTAAATGAAATAACTCTGCATAGAACGTTTTTCCGCCTTTGTGCTCTGTATAAACAAACTATACTGTGTTACAGTTAAGAAATCAGTGAACGACTGCAGAGAACATGAAATAACATTTCTGCATTTTTAACTCCGAAGAAAAGACGTTGGGTTGACGGTTTGGTAAAATAGGGTTAGACCGGTCAACTGGGCTCGAATGGCAAAACCTCAACAGCTCCTCAGGGTGAAGGACCCACAGGGCTGTGGGTCCTTCACCCTGAGGAGCTGTCCAGGTGTCCAGGTGTTCAGGTGTTCTGGTGTTCTGGTGTTCAGGTGCGCTGTCCTATCTACCAAGTCGTGGAGCTTTCCCAGCCCCTCTGGCTGTTCCCGCTCAGGAAGTGTGATCCTTTGCTCCCCAGGAAGGTTTCCACTTCTTCCAGACTCGCCGCAAAGCGTTTCAGCACCTGGCCTCTGGACCGCCACCGGGCCTGGTTCTGCAGGAGATCAGAATCCTCTCCAGCTCGTCCAGTAACCAACAGAACTGACGGGGATTTAAACCTTTCGCCATTATTTTGCTCAGAATCTGAATAACAACATTCATGACTTCTGTTTGAGCAGACAGGTCCTCTTGGTGCAGGATGCAGTGAAAATTCAGCAACTTCCTGTCCAGCAACTTCCTGTCCAGAGACTTCCTGTCCAGAGACTTCTGCAGTAAAGCCACTAAGCCGTTGTGGGCTCCTGTCATACTCGGTGCCCCGTCCGTACCACTGACACCGGGGGGGGGGGTTATTCCTCTTGCTCTTAAACAATTCTAGACCGCCTCACAGACCCCCCCCCCCCCCCCCGTGTTTGGCCTTTTAGCGGTATCAACTACCATCATATCTTCTTGTTTACATACCGGCAGAGCAGTACTGTTTGTCTCTAGACTCCTCCCAGGCAGCCGAGGAGGACACAGCTGACCTGATGTCTTTAATCTGCTGTATGAACTAAAATAAAATACATTTTGTAGTAAAGTATTTTTTAAAAGCTGAGCCGCATCAGAGGAATCAAAGTACTGCAGGTTGCCGACCCCTGCACTAGAGGGAGGCAGGGCAGCCCATGGATTTCACAGACACACCTCTATCTGCAAATGGCGTCATTCCGCCAACAGAGGGAGATCTCTGATGTTAAGAGGCGCCACTTTCTTCAACAGCAGGGTCCAAGGACCACTAAACGCCACGTCTTGTTCAACAGCAGGGTCCAAGGACCACTAAACGCCACGTCTTGTTCAACAGCAGGGTCCAAGGATCACGAAACGCCACATCATTCAAAGTGAAAACCAAGCAGGAGTCAGTGGCATCCAATCCTCTGGATGTGGGTCTAGCTTGTTAGGCTTCCCTACATACGGCCTTGATTTAACACAGGACCAGGACCTGACAGAGATGATACTGGTCTTGCTGCAGACCTTCACCAGCTAAATGCTGATTCCCATACTGGGAGTTGAACCTGGGCAACCTAGGTGAAAACCAGGAATCCAAACCAGTAGACCATATGGGACTGACTACTTATTAATAACAGGGATTTCATCAATCAATGAACAGGCCTTCTCTTCAACGTGAACCAAGACACTTCTTGAGCAAGTTTCATCTTGAATTTTTTTCAAAGTCATATTTTCATTTGGATGTGGTGTACGGTTCTACGTAATTTCCCTGCTACTAGAAAACAACGAAGATGGCTGCTGCTGGAGAACAGCGATCTGTCCAATCGGCTCTGAAGACTTGGAGTTGAGCTCTGAAGTCATTCTTAAAAAAGAAGAAGTGTTCGGAGTTTAATCTACCAACCAGCCTTGCTCTGATTGGTTGTAGCGCTGTCCTATTGCGTGCAGAGGGAATTTGAAAGACAGCAGTTTGTCCCGCCCCCCTCTGCCAATGGGGAGTTTCCAGTAGTCATGGACGAGTGAAGCTTGGTGGACCAGAGTCTCTATCTTCTGAGCCCACTAGATGGTGCTCTTGGGTTTAAGGCATTACAATTCAGTGTATTCTCAACAAATTGTTGAACAGAGAGCGGCATCTAGTGGGCTCAGAAGATACAGACTCTGGTTCATGAAGCCTCATACGGCCATCACTAGTCCCCAGACCCGACATCTGGATGTGAAGCCAGAAGTGTGTATAATAATAATAAGGATTGTTGCAACAATCACAAAAAACTGGATTTTCTGGAAGGACTGGATTAGAAACAGGTGTGTGTGTGTGTGTGTGTGTGTGTCGTGTGTGTGTGTGTGTGTGTGTGTGTGTGTGAGGAGGAGCAATTCCAGACTGGGAGGGGTGGGGGGGGGGCGTAGAGAGGACACAACCTCACATCCTTGTGAACTCCTTCACTGAGAGGAGGTTAGATCCTTTCATCTCTTTATCAGTTATTAAAGATTAAAGTTATTAATCTCCACCCGGCTGGTTTCATGGAGCCATAAAACAAACGCTCCCCAGCACACTTCTCTCTTCTATTTCACTTCCTGTTCCTGTCGGCCGTTGCTCCATCAGCCGAGGAACTTCCTCTTCTCTCTTCAAACGCTGCACATGTTCACTCAGTTTCTTCTTCTACGTCTCTCTGACCTGCAGGAGGTCTAGGACCGGACCCTGTTTCTTCTTCTACGTCTCTCTGACCTGCAGGAGGTCTAGGACTGGACCCTGTTTTTTCTTCTACGTCTCTCTGACCTGCAGGAGGTCTAGGACCGGACCCTGTTTCTTCTTCTACGTCTCTCTGACCTGCAGGAGATCTAGGACGGGACTCTTTCTTCTTCTACGTCTCTCTGACCTGCAGGAGGTCTAGGACCGGACTCAGTTTCTTCTTCTGCGTCTCTCTGACCTGCAGGAGGTCTAGGACCGGACTCTGTTTCTTCTTCTACGTCTCTCTGACCTGCAGGAGGTCCCGTACCGGACTCAGTTTCTTTATCTACGTCTCTCTGACCTGCAGGAGATCTAGGACGGGACTCTTTCTTCTTTTACGTCTCTCTGACCTGCAGGAGGTCTAGGACGGGACTCTTTCTTCTTCTACGTCTCTCTGACCTGCAGGAGGTCTAGGACCGGACCCTGTTTCTTCTTCTACGTCTCTCTGACCTGCAGGAGGTCTAGGACCGGACTCTGTTTCTTCTTCTACGTCTCTCTGACCTGCAGGAGATCTAGGACGGGACTCTTTCTTCTTCTACGTCTCTCTGACCTGCAGGAGGTCTAGGACCAAACTCAGTTTCTTCTTCTGCGTCTCTCTGACCTGCAGGAGGTCTAGGACCGGACTCTGTTTCTTCTTCTACGTCTCTCTGACCTGCAGGAGGTCTAGGACCTGGACCCTGTTTCTTCTTCTACGTCTCTCTGACCTGCAGGAGGTCCCGTACCGGACTCAGTTTCTTTATCTGCGTCTCTCTGACCTGCAGGAGATCTAGGACGGGACTCTTTCTTCTTCTACGTCTCTCTGACCTGCAGGAGGTCTAGGACCGGACCCTGTTTCTTCTTCTACGTCTCTCTGACCTGCAGGAGGTCTAGGACCGGACTCTGTTTCTTCTTCTACGTTTCTCTGACCTGCAGGAGGTCTAGGACGTGGACTCTGTTTCTTCTTCTACGTCTCTCTGACCTGCAGGAGGTCTAGGACCGGACTCTGTTTCTTCTTCTGCGTCTCTCTGACCTGCAGGAGGTCTAGGACCGGACTCTGTTTCTTCTTCTACGTCTCTCTGACCTGCAGGAGGTCTCGGACCTGGACCCTGTTTCTTCTTCTACGTCTCTCTGACCTGCAGGAGGTCTAGGACGGGACTCTGTTTCTTCTTCTACGTCTCTCTGACCTGCAGGGGGTCTAGGACGGGACTCTTTCTTCTTCTACGTCTCTCTGACCTGCAGGAGGTCCCGGACCGGACTCAGTTTCTTCATCTACGTCTCTCTGACCTGCAGGAGGTCTAGGACGGGACTCTTTCTTCTTCTATATCAATCTGACCTGCAGGAGGTCTAGGACGGGACTCTTTCTTCTTCTACGTCTCTTTGACCTGCAGGAGGTCTAGGACCGGACTCTGTTTCTTCTTCTGCGTGTCTCTGACCTGCAGGAGGTCTAGGACCGGACCCTGTTTCTTCTTCTACGTCTCTCTGACCTGCAGGAGGTCTAGGACCGGACCCTGTTTCTTCTTCTGCGTGTCTCTGACCTGCAGGAGGTCTAGGACCGGACCCTGTTTCTTCTTCTACATCTCTCTGACCTGCAGTGTGAAGGTGAGACGCTCATTTCGGTTTAAAAATCATGACGTCATTGAAGAGAGAGTTGCTGGTTCAAGTCCCCGTACGGACCAAAGTGTGTGTGTGTGTGAATGTGTATGTGTGTATTAGTACTTGTACTGCAGTACATGATGATGAATGATGCTGTTGATGTTGTGCAGGTCTGGGACCAGCTGGTTGGGTCTGATGGCGGAACCAGAACCAGAGAGGACTGAAGGTCTGATCTACATGATGTTTTATTTAATATTACTGAAATTAAGAAATAAAAGCTTCATTTATATGTTTATATTTACATTTATTTATATATTTCTCTAGTAATTGACTAATTTATTTATTTTAGGATGTAAAATAAATAAATGTAATATTTATATTAATTAATATTAAATACAATATTCCATTGAAGTTGAAACTTTTTAGATGATAATAATCTGACTGATAATGTGTGTGCGTGCGTGCGTGTGTGCGTGTGTGTGTGTGTGTGTGTGTGTGTGTGTATGTGTGTAGCTCCCTGTTGTTCCTCTCTAACCACTCAGCAGCTGCAGCAGAATCTGCGGGCGGAGAAGAAGAGCCATCGCCCCGTCAGGCTGCTGTTTGAAGTCCCGACGAGTCGCATCGTCCAACATGTCCTGTCCAAATATGTGGTGAGACACACACAGAAGCACACACACAGACACACAGAGAGCACACACACACACACACACACACACACACACACTGGAGACAGGTGTCTGAGACCTGTAATGTTACATGTGTGTCTCCAGGTGTTTGAGACCTGTAATGTTACCTGTGTGTCTCCAGGTGTGTGAGACTTGTAATGTTACCTGTGTGTCTCCAGGTGTGTGAGACCTGTAATGTTACCTGTGTGTTTCCAGGTGTGTGAGGCCTGTAATGTTACCTGTGTGTCTCCAGGTGTGTGAGACCTGTAATGTTACCTATGTGTCACCAGGTGTGTGAATACCTGTAATGTTACCTGTGTGTCTCCAAGTGTGTCTCCAGGTGTGTGAGGCCTGTAATGTTACCTGTGTGTCTCCAGGTGTGTGAGACCTGTAATGTTACCTGTGTGTCTCCAAGTGTGTGAGACCTGTAATGTTACCTGTGTGTCTCCAGGTGTGTGAGACCTGTAATGTTACCTGTGTGTCTCCAGGTGTGTGAGACCTGTAATGTTATCTGTGTGTTTCCAGGTGTGTGAGGCCTGTAATGTTACCTGTGTGTCTCCAGGTGTGTGAGACCTGTAATGTTACCTATGTGTCACCAGGTTTGTGAGACCTGTAATGTTACCTGTGTGTCTCCAAGTGTGTCTCCAGGTGTGTGAGGCCTGTAATGTTACCTGTGTGTCTCCAGGTGTATGAGACCTGTAATGTTACCTGTGTGTCTCCAGGTGTATGAGGCCTGTAATGTTACCTGTGTGTCTCCAGGTGTGTGAGACCTGTAATGTTACCTGTGTGTCTCCAGGTGTGTGAGACCTGTAATGTTACCTGTGTGTCTCCAGGTGTATAAGACCTGTAATGTTACCTGTGTGTCTCCAGGTGTGTGAGACCTGTAATGTTACCTGTGTGTCTCCAGGTGTGTGAGGCCTGTAATGTTACCTGTGTGTCTCCAGGTGTGTGAGACCTGTAATGTTACCTGTGTGTCACCAGGTGTGTGAGACCTGTAATGTTACCTGTGTGTCTCCAAGTGTGTCTCCAGGTGTGTGAGGCCTGTAATGTTACCTGTGTGTCTCCAGGTGTATGAGATCTGTAATGTTACCTGTGTGTCTCCAGGTGTATGAGACCTATAATGTTACCTGTGTGTCTCCAGGTGTGTGAGGCCTGTAATGTTACCTGTGTGTCTCCAGGTGTCTGAGACCTGTAATGTTACTTGTGTGTTTCCAGGTGTGTGAGGCCTGTAATGTTACCTGTGTGTCTCCAGGTGTGTGAGACCTGTAATGTTACCTATGTGTCACCAGGTTTGTGAGACCTGTAATGTTACCTGTGTGTCTCCAAGTGTGTCTCCAGGTGTGTGAGGCCTGTAATGTTACCTGTGTGTCTCCAGGTGTATGAGACCTATAATGTTACCTGTGTGTCTCCAGGTGTATGAGACCTGTAATGTTACCTGTGTGTCTCCAGGTGTGTGAGGCCTGTAATGTTACCTGTGTGTCTCCAGGTGTGTGAGACCTGTAATGTTACCTGTGTGTCTCCAGGTGTGTGAGACCTGTAATGTTACCTGTGTGTCTCCAAGTGTATAAGACCTGTAATGTTACCTGTGTGTCTCCAGGTGTGTCTCCAGGTGTGTGAGACCTGTAATGTTACCTGTGTGTCTCCAGGTGTGTGAGGCCTGTAATGTTACCTGTGTGTCTCCAGGTGTGTGAAACCTGTAATGTTACCTGTGTGTCACCAGGTGTGTGAGACCTGTAATGTTACCTGTGTGTCTCCAAGTGTGTCTCCAGGTGTGTGAGGCCTGTAATGTTACCTGTGTGTCTCCAGGTGTATGAGATCTGTAATGTTACCTGTGTGTCTCCAGGTGTATGAGACCTATAATGTTACCTGTGTGTCTCCAGGTGTGTGAGGCCTGTAATGTTACCTGTGTGTCTCCAGGTGTCTGAGACCTGTAATGTTACCTGTGTGTCTCCAGGTGTGTGAGACCTGTAATGTTACCTGTGTGTCTCCAGGTGTCTGAGACCTGTAATGTTACCTGTGTGTCTCCAGGTGTGTGAGACCTGTAATGTTACCTGTGTGTCTCCAGGTGTGTGAGATCTGTAATGTTACCTGTGTGTCTCCAGGTGTATGAGACCTGTAATGTTACCTGTGTGTCTCCAGGTGTGTCTCCAGGTGTGTGAGACCTGTAATGTTACTTGTGTGTCTCCAGGTGTGTGAGACCTGTAATGTTACCTGTGTGTCTCCAGGTGTGTGAGACCTGTAATGTTACCTGTGTGTCTCCAGGTGTCTGAGACCTGTAATGTTACCTGTGTGTCTCCAGGTGTATGAGATCGTGGTGATGCGCTCCGGCAGCTTTGATTCCCACCGCGTGTCGGTGGAGCGCCGCTACAGCGACTTCTCCCGCCTCCACCATGACCTGCTGGCGGAGTTCGGCGGCGAGCTGGAGGACGTCCTTCTCCCGCCAAAACTCCTGAGCGGGAACTTCAGCGCTGACGTCATCTCGAAGCGCCGCCTCGCCCTGCAGGACTACCTGGCAAGACTCTACGCCACCCGCTGCGCCCGCCACGCTCCCCGCTTCGCCCGCTTCTTCACCGATCCGGAGCAGAAACGGGCGCACGATTTCCTGCGGGGGGGGCAGTTCACGCTCGCCACGCAGCAACTGCAGACCGTCTTGGAGCTGGAGGAGAAGCTGTTACCGTGGCAACACCCGGCCCTGAGCGTGCCCACGCTGGCCGCCCTTGCCGTGTGTCACCGCGACCTGGAGGCGGCGGAGCCAGCCTTTGCGGCGGCGCAGAGAGCGCTGCCGGCGGCCAGACGCTACGGGCTGAAGAAGTACCGAGCGGCACTGCTGGAGCTGCTGGTGGACCTGGGGTACCAGCTGGGACGCCCCACCGCCACGCTGCAGCACGAGCTCACCGCCCTGAGGGACGCCGAGAGGGGCGAGGCCACCGCGCGCTCGCTGAAGGAGATAGTTGTCCAAAACTACACCTGAGTGTCTGAGTTAGAGGACGGCAGGGCTGTGGGACTCGAGTCCGGTCTTGGACTCGAGTCTGGACATGAGACCGTTTTCCTACATCTGGAGTGAAGTATATTGTCATTTAGTTGCTCAAATAGAACTAAGAACTAAAAGTACTAGTACCTACTGTAGTAGTATCAGTTCTACCACTGCTGTCCTAAACTCGGTCTTGACTCGGACTCGACTAGTCCTGGTCTTGGACTTGACTAGTTCTGATCTTGGACTTGTTTTGGACTTGACTAGTCCTGGTCTTGGACTTGCCCTCCTACACCTGCGATGGCTGCAGCTGATTGGACGAAGGCGTCACGTGGGTCTGTCTGCTCCAGGAAGTGGAACAGACCATAATGGCGGCTCGTTGAGAATCTCTTATTCTATGAAAACATTTGAAAAAAAAAGCCATGAATCTATCTTCAGTTTAATAGATTTCCATCGCCGCCTCTCCAGAGTCCCCGAGGCGCTCCCATAATGCATTGCACGGCTGCTCTTGATGATATATATGTGTAACACATTGTCTGTTTCCTGTCCTTCATACTCCAGATTACAGTGAGTAAAATAAGTATTTGAACACGCTGCTATTTTGCAAGTTCTCCCACTTAGAAATCATGGAGGGGTCTGAAATTGTCATCGTAGGTGCATGTCCACTGTGAGAGACATAATCTAAAAAAAACATCCATAAATTACAATTGCAGCTGTATCATACAAATAAATAGTTAAAAAATCATACATTGTGATTTCTGGATGTTTTTTTTAGATTATGTCCCTCACAGTGGACATGCACCTACGATGACAATTTCAGACCCTCCATGATTTCTAAGTGGGAGAACTTGCAAAATAGCAGCGTGTTCAAATACTTATTTTCCTCACTGTAGATATGTAACATGTTGTCTGTTTAATTAATTATAATGTGAATCTCTTCAGAGGAACTAATGTTTGACACTGCTTCCTGTTTCTGCCTCCACTGCACTGACAACAGAAAACACAGAAGTTACACAAAACACACACACAGACACATAGAAAAACACACACACAAAAACACACTTGGGGCAAAAAAAGTTGTGTTGCTGCTGACAGACTCAGGTTATTATTCTAAGTGTGTGACAACATTATGGGATGGATCCCTACAGATATAGACTTTTTAGTTAAACATGACACAGAAATCACCATCACCAAACCCACCAGACTCCATGTTAATAATCACTACTTTTAGCGTGTATAGAGCAGCATATCTCCACCAGACTCCATGTAAATAATCACTACTTTTAGCATGTATAGAGCAGCATATCTCCACCAGACTCCATGTAAATAATCACTACTTTTAGCATGTATAGAGCAGCATATCTCCACCAGACTCCATGTAAATAATCACTACTTTTAGCATGTATAGAGCAGCATATCTCCACCAGACTCCATGTAAATAATCACTACTTTTAGCATGTATAGAGCAGCATATCTCCACCAGACTCCATGTAAATAATCACTACTTTTAGCATGTATAGAGCAGCATATCTCCACCAGACTCCATGTAAATAATCACTACTTTTAGCATGTATAGAGCAGCATATCTCCACCAGACTCCATGTTAATAATCACTACTTTTAGCGTGTATAGAGCAGCATATCTCCACCAGACTCCATGTAAATAATCACTACTTTTAGCGTGTATAGAGCAGCATATCTCCACCAGACTCCATGTAAATAATCACTACTTTTAGCGTGTATAGAGCAGCATATCTCCACCAGACTCCATGTAAATAATCACTACTTTTAGCGTGTATAGAGCAGCATATCTCCACCAGACTCCATGTAAATAATCACTACTTTTAGCGTGTATAGAGCAACATATCTCCACCAGACTCCATGTAAATAATCACTACTTTTAGCGTGTATAGAGCAACATATCTCCATCAGACTCCATGTAAATAATCCCTACTTTTAGCGTGTATAGAGCAGCATATCTCCACCAGACTCCATGTAAATAATCACAACTTTTAGCGTGTATAGAGCAGCATATCTCCACCAGACTCCATGTAAATAATCACTACTTTTAGCGTGTATAGAGCAGCATATCTCCACATGTAAATGGGTGAATTAAGAGTTTATTCCAACCAGTTTCTGTTCACTTTGAATGAAGTGTATTGTATGATGCTAAAATTACTGCTTATTTACATGGAGTCTGGTGAGTTTATCAAATGCAATTTCACTGATGGTTTTATGTGTAAAAAATGATCTTACTCTTTAACAGAAAGGTTGACCTCCTTAGAAATCCTTTCCATAATGTTGACACTTAGAATAATAATCTGCGTCCTGTCAGCAGCCACAACACAACTGTTGGTAAACTGTTGACTTACATTACAGCTTGTTTCTTGTTAAAACTGGACCAGTTTCAGAGATTGTTGTCCCATCAGACTCAGAAACACGGAGTTACCATAGACCGTTATCCGTTCGGGATATATTTGAGTCAAAAGCAGATCTACGTTTGACGTACAAATCCGCCACACGAAACTCTGTGAGGGGTTATTTCTAAATCACACGCTGTCCCAAAACAACCTTACCCCGTGCTAATAGGGTTTATGAATTTGCAATATAACGTTAGCTACATCAAGCTTTGATTTTAAGCTAACGTTACCATTACATGCGCATCGATTAGCACTAATACCACCTATTACAGATCACAGGCGAGATTGTTGTGCATACCTACTGTAATCGACTGTGACATTAAATATATTTTAATACGTTTATACATAGACTGTATGCGTTTATACGGTCTGCATAGCATTATTAGTTAGCCCGCTAGCTTGCTTAGCAAGGTGCAATCTAGTAGCTAGCTAACTGATATTAATTGAGATGCTAACGTTGGCTAACGAAAAACTGTGTTAAAACAAAATATCATTTTACTTACCGGAAAAACTGAACTGCCGATTCCTTTGAGTGTCTTGCCGTGCAACCGACCGCTAAACAAGACAATATTATCCGACCAAAGTGTCAAAGTCACTGCGATGAAACGTAGGCAACCCCCGTGCCATGGACAAGCTTTGATTGACAGGCCGTGAACTGTCAATCACACCATAGCCACGCCCTAAAACACCACCGGCTTTATCGCCGATTTTACAATCAACGAGACCGTAATTTAAAAAATTAACATCATTCTGTGTTGCAGAAGACTTAAAACTAGCGATCGAGACCTCAAACTCATTATGAAGATGTTTACTGAGGTAATAAATCAAGTGAGAAGTGGCTCATTTCTCCATAGACTTCTATAGAAACCAACTTCTTTTGCAACCACGCGTGTCGCCCTCTGCAGGAATTCAGATAGAATGCAGCTTTAAGTTACTTCCGCAGTGGTTGCACTTTGCCGAACCGGATGCTCTGTCCATCAATAATATACGGTCTATGGAGTTACCCTTTAAACATCAATGACATCAGAGGTAGATTATCCGGACTGTTGACGGATAAAAGCCGCTCGACGTTCGGCTGCTTCCGTCTGACTTGTAGCAGCAGCTGCGTGGAGCCGCTGCGCATGCGTGTAGCTGGAGCTTGATCTTCAAACTGTCCCGTTTTTTCTTCTAGTTCAGTTTGGTCCGTTGTCTCTAAAGCTTTTAATAATGACGGCAGACAACGTGAAGCTCTCCAAAAACCTCTTACGCATGAAGGTAAGTAACGCAAGGGCAGATGCTAGCCGTGTGTTAGCTAGCGTTAGCTCTCTTCCAGGTTCCCTTGAGAAATTGGACAATTATAGTTTTCCTACTTTTTCGGGAAGTTATACTAACGGCAGACTTTAACGTTATACATATTCATGTAAGGCTTGATCCAGGTAATAATTCGGGATGTAATGTAGCTCCTTCGTGGCTTTTAAATCCAGCAAAATCAACAGAAAACCTGAAACCTACCTTACATTTGGTCGGATGTGTGTACTATAGAATCCTTCCTTTTTTGAGTTAGGTTCTGTAGATGAGAGGGACACGTTTTTAGCTGGTTTACTTTAAATAAGCACATTGTTACCCCCCCACAGTGGTTTGCGATTAAAGTATGTACAGTTCATAAAACAAGAGGAACAGTTTGTTCGCTAGCTTTAACTCTCATTCCAGATTCCATTAAGAAATCACACGATCATGGGTTTCTTGTTTTTTGGGGATTTTCCAACTAATGGCAAACTTTATTTGTGCTTGTGTGTGTAAAGTTGGATATAATTAATTAATCGGCATGTAATTTACCGACTTAATGACTTTTATTTGGAGCAAAATCACCAAATACCCTGACTGCCACTGTCTTTCAGTGTGTATTTTGCTACCACAGAATCCTTAGAGTTTTGAGTGAGGTTCTGCACGTGAGAGGGACGCGTGGTTTTGAATGTGTCTTTGTGTGTGTCTGTGTGTGTGTGTGTGTGTGTGTGTGTGTGTGTGTGTGTGTCAGTTCATGCAGCGAGGTCTGGACGCGGAGACGAAGAAGCAGCTGGAGGAAGAAGAGAAGAGGATCATCAGTGATGAGCACTGGTACCTGGACCTGCCAGAGCTCAAAGCCAAGGAGTACGTATCACGCTCCACATGCAGGGGCCCCTAGGGTAAGGGGACCCCTAGGGTAAGGGGGCCAGATCTCTCAGACAAAATCCGGGGACATTTTCAGCTCAAAAGCGTAAATACCTCCAAAACACGTCATGTTTTTAATTTTTGTAAAAGTTAAAACGGGGACACTAGACCTAGAGCTGAGTATCGGAGACAATATAAACTATTGAGGACAGATTTGCTCGATCGGCTCCGTCTGGTCAGTTTTCCTTCTTTCAGTCCAGTATCGGGTCTGTCAGTCAGTGAAAACCGGGGACAGATCCAGCCGGGGACAGGTCACCAAAACCGGGGACTGTCCCCGGAAACCGGAGACGTCTGGTCACCCTACCCTAGGGGCTGCTGGGGGGGCACCTACAAGACAAAGGGGTAAAGAAATGTTAAGTATATATATATATATATATATATATATATATATATATATATATATATATATATATATATATATATATATATATATATATATACTGTACTAATTAACCTCCTGGTCTAGCCTAACCTCCCGGTCCCTGGTCTTGTCCCCGTCAGGAACCTGATCCTAGAGGAGAAGAGTTTCGTCCCCTGTGAGGAGCTGAGGTTCGGACGCTTCTCCTTCAAAGGCTTCAACCCAGAGGTGGAGGTCAGTCCCCCCCCCCATATATGATAACTCATTAATAACTCATTAATAACTCCGATCTCTGGTTATTAGAAGCTGATGTTGTCGATGAATCCCAAAGACGAGACGGAGACGAGGGGACAGGAGGACGCCGGCCGGATGGAGACGGACGTCACGGACGAGGAGATGGCTCTCAGGTTGCTAGATCATGACCTTCCTACAGCACGTCGCTAGATCATAACCTCCCTACAGCATAATGCTGCTAGATCATGACCTTCCTACAGCACGTCGCTAGATCATGACCTTCCTACAGCACGTCGCTAGATCATGACCTTCCTACAGCACGTCGCTAGATCATGACCTTCCTACAGCACAGTGCTGCTAGATCATAACCTGACTATAGCACGTTGCTAGATCATGACCTCCCTACAGCATAACGTTGCTAGATCATAACCTCCCTATAGCACGTTGCTAGATCATGACCTCCCTACAGCATAACGTTGCTAGATCATAACCTCTCTACAACATAGCTGCCTTGCTGAACTGTACGTCTCTTCTTCAGGTACGAGAGTTTGGTGGAAAGCATGAAGAAGAAGTTTGCAAAGAAGCGCGAGAGAGCGGCGCCAAAGAAGAAGACCGCAACGTCGTGGAAACGAAGAGGAAGTTCCTGAAGCCGCAGGACTGAAGGAGGGAAAGGACTCGTCAGGCGGTTTTAGGGCTGATTGGATGTTATACATCCTGTTTTAAAGAGATGGATCTTTGACATGACTCAGCGTTTTTATAGTGTGCGCTGAAGGATGACTCAGCGTTTTTATAGTCTGTAAGATGACTCTGTGCTGTAAATGACTATTTTACAGTCTGTTGCAGGATGACTCATTAAATTCACCGCTCAGTGGATCGTGTGTTTTCTGTAACGTCACAAAAGGCTGAAAGCTTCAAAAGCTCTGATGAAAACAGATAGACGTCACTAGAACGCTGAGAAAGGGTTTAATAAGTTTCAAATGACGAAGCGTCAAAGGGTTGTTTGTCTTCATATTGTCCCTGAAACTACTCGGTGGGAAAGAGGCTCTAGTCTCATTTAAACCAAGGGGGCCCAATCTGGGGCCCGGGCTCTGTGTTTTGGCCCCCACGCTTATTTTAAAAGCATGACTACGAAACGGATTTTATTTAAAGTAATCGGAGTCTATCGGTAATTAGCTTCCCATTTACAGACGTACGAATTCGGCATTATGACAACACTGTCAGCGCATCCATGTGTGACAGCCCCCCCCCCCCCAATACTGTATGTGTTGACCTGCAACTTCGTTTTTCTACACTTTGACTTTTGTCAATTTTATTCCAATTTGTCTTTAATTATTTTGTTTGAAATAATTCATCTTTCTCCGTCCAATCAGAAGCAGACGCAAAAACTCAGACAAACCGGGCTTTTATTGTGGAATGTGGATTTAGAGACAGGAAGTGATGTTTAGGACTAATTAAGATACAGAGTTGTATCCTCTTTAATCCGTCCAATCAGAACCAGACAAACAGGACTTTTATTTTGAAGATCAGCCAACTCTCAGTAAAAAGTGCACGCTACTGTTTCGGCCAATGAGAGAGGAGGAAAGGAGGTGAGGTGACAGGACGCTTCAGGCGAAGTTCTTCTTCAGGAAGTTGATGAGACCGTTGGTGGACGAGTCGTGAGAGCTGACGGACT
>CM057244.1:32655548-32685548 GCA_029931835.1 Etheostoma nigrum | reverse complement strand
ATATATATATATATATTTCTACCCTTCCTTTTAGTTTCTTACTCCCCTTCTTTCTCGTTATTTCTTTCCTTTCTTGTTATTTCTCTCCCTTCTCTCTCTCTGACATCGTTAACTACCGGGGAGGACGTGCTGCAGCGCACGTAGCACGAGACTGAACCCGTCAAACCGGAGTCCCCGGTGTGTGCAGCCCGGTAGACGGTAGAGAGGAACCGGAGTCCCCGGTGTGTGCAGCCCGGTAGACGGTAGAGAGGAACCGGAGTCCCCGGTGTGTGCAGCCCGGTAGACGGTATAGAGGAACCGGTACCCCGGTGTGTGCAGCCCGGTAGACGGTAGAGAGGAACCGGAGTCCCCGGTGTGTGCAGCCCGGTAGACGGTAGAGAGGAACCGGAGTCCCCGGTGTGTGCAGCCCGGTAGACGGTATAGAGGAACCGGTACCCCGGTGTGTGCAGCCGGGTAGAGAGGAACCGGAGTCCCCAGTGTGTGCAGCCGGGTAGACGGTAGAGAGGAACCGGAATCCCCGGTGTGTGCAGCCCGGTAGACGGTACCGGTAGACCCCCCCCTCCCCTCCCAGAGCTAGCTAGCTGTCCGATAATGGGCGCTGTGACATTAGCATGCCAGCTAACGTTAGCATGGTGATTTTAATTAACTGTCGACTGTTTTTTAAATGCGTTGCGACACACAGGTGAGAGATGTTACCCGACACGGTAGGACAGGTGTGAATATAAGGGAGGGAACGGTCCCAATAACGAGCTAAAGGGGAACAGAACCATGACCTTGTAAATCTAACAGAGGATTCACAGATTTAAGTATTTCTAAGGAAGGAAACACACACCAGGATAGCTGGCTGTGTGTTGAAGCCTGAGACGGATTAGAATCGGCGTTGCAGCTATAAGGAAGTATCTACACAACACACCAGGGTCCATTCAAAAACCCGTCAATTTAACGGACAACTGTGTGTTGGCTACCTTACATCTGCGATTCAGAGATATATCTGTTCATAGGGAAACATACACCAGGGTCCATTCAAAAAACTGTCATTTTAACGTGTGTAGGCTACATTACATCTGTTCATAAGGAAACACCAGGGTCCAGACCAAGACCTGTCAATGTAAGGTGTGCTGCAAAGGCCTTCTCTCAATCAGAAGTTGGATGTAGCCAACTCACGTTAAATTTACAGTTTTTTGAATGGACCCTGGTGTGTTTTCATTACACTTCTGATTTAGAGCCTTGGACGTTTAATGCTCAAAGTGCAACACTGTCAGCATCACGCCCACCATGTTCATCATCATCATCATCATCATCATCACCACCACCACCACCACCACCATCATCATCATCATCATCATCATCATCATCATCATCACCACCACCACCACCATCATCATCATCATCATCATCATCATCACGGTCAGCCGTTATCAAGATGTCTGCTTGCCCTCCCACCTGAACTTGTTGAACCTGTCCTCGTCGGACTCGAACATGTCCCTCATGCTGAGGCTGCCGGCGTTGGCTTTGTACCACTGCTCCAGCTTCCGGTAGTTGGGATCGTCTGTGAGCGACATGTCGGTGGTTCGATACTCGGGATACTGGCAGCGGGCGTCACCGTGTTTCACTGCGACCTCAGACACTTCTGCGTGGACTCCGTGCGGTGAGGAGGAGGAGGAGGAGATGAAGAGACAGCTGACCGCCCGGAGGTGGCTAGACCGTCTGCACCAATGGGATCTCACCGCCTCCCTGCGTCATCTGCATGGGCAACACCCCCCAGTGCGCCGCTGTATGGGGGTATGGAGGGTGATTAGTGCCTGTAATGTGCTGTTAGAGGACTGTATGGTGGTATCGAGGGAGATTAATGCCTGTAATGTGCCGTTAGTGGACTGTATGGTGGTATGGAGGGTGATTAGTGCCTGTAATGTGCTGTTAGTGGACTGTATGGGTGTATGGAGGGTGATTAGTGCCTGTAATGTGCTGTTAGTGGACTGTATGGGTGTATGGAGGGTGATTAGTGCCTGTAATGTGCTGTTAGTGGACTGTATGAGGTATGGAGAGTGATTAGTGCCTGTAATGTGCTGTTAGTGGACTGTATGGTGGTATGGAGGGTGATTAGTGCCTGTAATGTGCTGTCAGTGGACTGTATGGGGGTATGGAGGGTGATTAGTGCCTGTAATGTGCTGTTAGTGGACTGTATGGGGGTATGGAGGGTGATTAGTGCCTGTAATGTGCCGTTAGTGGACTGTATGGGGGTATGGAGGGAGATTAGTGCCTGTAATGTGCTGTTAGTGGACCGTATGGGGGTATGGAGGGTGATTAGTGCCTGTAATGTGCCGTTAGTGGACCGTATGGGGGTATGGAGGGAGATTAGTGCCTGTAATGTGCTGTTAGTGGATAGAGGATGGATACCCGACGACCCGACGGTACCCGACGGGTCGGGCCGGGTTCGGACAGATTTTTAGAAAGGATGCTCGGGTTCGGGTCGGGCTCGGTCACATCAGCGCGATAAGGCATTGAACATTTTGAATTTAAAACAGCTTAAAATAAATGTCAAATATTACCCTAACATCCGTCTTCCTGTGTGCTGTGACAACGAAAGACGTGCGTATTAAGCTCCATGTGGCAGCGCAACGATGGAAGATGTTAAAAAGAAGTTGGCCGCAGGAGATTTTAAAACTATTGAAAACGAAGGAAAGTCAGCTGTGCATTGATGCTCATCTGTTGACATTTCCCAATGCCTTCCTACAATTGCTTAATAAAAGCGGCTTTCCACACAAACAAACGTACATGTGTCATTAGTATGAGAAACAAATGCGATTTTAACTGTGTCGGGCTCGGGTCGGGCTCGGACAGAAATATCTTAATGCCTGTCGGGCTCGGGTCGGGTTCGGTTACTGCTCTGTCGGACGCGGGCCGGGCTCGGACAGAAAAATCCGGCCCGATCCGCACTCTATTAGTGGACTGTATGGGTGTATGGAGGGTGATTAGTGCCTGTAATGTGCTGTTAGTGGATTGTATGGGGGTATGGAGGGAGATTAGTGCCTGCAATGTGCTGTTATTGACAGTTACCCCGTTGGGCAGGTGGTAATTTCCTGCCCTGGATGCAGTTGCATCGGAAAACATCCCATAATGCCGCATCACAATGTCTTTATTTCCCTCTGAGTTTAACAAAAAACCCGCTCCGTGTCCAGCTGTCACATTTAATCCTTTCCCAGATTCTCTCTGATGCAAACACAAATAAAATATTCTCAAAATCATTTTCCAACTTGTTCAAAAATAAGGAAATAGGTTTTGCAAGATGTTTTTATTTTACTTTGTTTTATAAATACATCATTTAACTGCCGATATAATTAAACTTCTCATTTCTTTTTAATGGATCAGAATAAAACAGTAAGACGTTTTATACGAGTCAGAAAACACGTCCGTCTGAAAGCTGCAGCTCTCTCTCAAACGGCTGAGACAACAACTCTCAAACGGCTGAGACAACAACTCTCAAACGGGTGAGACAACAAGTCTCAAACGGCTGAGACAACAACTCTCAAACGGGTGAGACAACAAGTCTCAAACGGCTGAGACAACAAGTCTCAAACGGCTGAGACAACAACTCTCAAACGGCTGAGACAACAAGTCTCAAACGGGTGAGACAACAACTCTCAAACGGGTGAGACAACAAGTCTCAAACGGGTGAGACAACAACTCTCAAACGGGTGAGACAACAAGTCTCAAACGGCTGAGACAACAAGTCTCAAACGGGTGAGACAAGAACTCTCAAACGGGTGAGACAACAAGTCTCAAACGGGTGAGACAACAAGTCTCAAACGGGTGAGACAACTCTCAAACGGGTGAGATGAGATGTTCGAGTGTCTGAGGAATTTCAGGAAACGTCGCTGTCGGGGAAATTAAATCCTTCTCCAGACTTCAGCCGTGTATTTACAATCAACAGTGACGATGCGTTTTCGTTAAAGGTAACGAACTCGATTAAATGTTTCCGAATGTTTTTAATTTCCTGACCAACGAGTCACGGACGCACGTTTCCCCCGGCTGTCGGACAGAAACCGACTTCAAGCTCCAGGTTTTGGCATTTTAATTATTGTTTTTACAATTATTCAGACTTTAAAGAGATGTAATTTATAAAAGTTAATATAAGGTAAATATCTCAATTTTGTTCCCCTTTTTTTGGGGGGGGGGGACTTAGTTTTCAGCCGACAGCGACGACATTAAAGTTCAAATCCTTTTATCAAGATCTTAAAGTCGTGAACAACAAAGTCTCAAATGTCTCGTTCTTTCACCATTTTCAGTTCATTTCTATTCTCGAGCTTTGAGGCGAGTAAAAACCAGATTTCTGTTTTTCTGATATAATTTCATAATTACGTTTAAAGGAACCTTCGCATTCAGACTGAAACATCTCCAAGAATCAGATTTATGAGCTGCAAAGATTCGATAACTCTGACCCGGTTTGGGTCATTTATGACGTGTGTGATGTCATCGTGTTACATGTGAATACGTTCTAGTTCCTCCCCCGGGACAGAAGATGAATGTCCGAGTTGTGGACAGAACGAGATATTTGGGTAAAAAACTGATACATTTTGCAATTTTCTGACATTTTTAGGGACACAAACAAATCAATAAACCCAGAAAATATTCATTAGTTGCATTCATTAGCATCCTTTAATTAACCCTTCACAGATGACATCACTTCCTGCCGCCATGCGACAGTTAGTGGCTTTAAAAGTGGAAAACTCTCCGATGGGCGGTCGTGTGTAAAGACGCCGAGTTCCACCCCCGATGTCCACAGGATGCGGATCGGCTCTGTGACCCCCCAGGTCCTGACTGACAGCTGAAGTCTCGAGGGCCCACGAGATCTCGCGGGATCTCGTAGAACAGAACCAGAACCCAGCAGCAGTGTTTCCACCCAGAGGAGTAGAGGGGACAGCTGTGTTGTAGAGCAGGAAATATGGCCGCCGTGAGCACGGGGTGTTTTATTTTGAAAATCAACAGGCTGTTTTATGTGTCTGTGCTAGACTTCCTGTCCGCCCTATCTGCCGTGTGCTGAGTGGCTGGGCATCCGGCCAATAGGAGCTCTGTATCTGCTCCACAGAGGAAACATTTAATGGAAATGACTCAGTGACTTAAATAATGACTAACGAGCTAATGTGGTAATTGGGGGCGAGCCGGTCTCAGTGTCTCTGGAAGAAGCCGCTCAACATCTGGACCTTCTCTATGGGGGGGGGACACCCAAATTACGCCCCCTGGTGTCTTCAGGTCTAATCTGACCCCTTTCCAAAGAGTTTCTATATCAGAGATCTGGGTTTCTTCCAAACTAATGTTGCCATAGTAACGAGGACGGTTCCCAACAACGCTCCTCACACGGTACATTAATCATCACCTCGCTGCTTTCATTATATTTGGGGTTTTAGTTAATTTCATAATATTTGGAGAAAAAACAAATTGGTAAAAGAACTTTAAAAAAAAGTGACAAATGTATAAAAATAAAAAAAAGCTTTCAAAATTTGGGGAAAAATCCACAAAACTTTCAAAAGGCTCAGAAAAAGTCGACATGTTGAAAAAATGACAAATGTGAAAAAGTTTTAAAAAATGTCCAAAAACCCTCAATTTTACAGCATTTGGAGAAAATAATTGTTAAAATAATTTATTCCTCGTGTCTTCCCTACCGCCCCGAAATCTGTTGGGAGTCAAAATGTCAAATAAACCCTTTTCAAAGTTATCGCCGTCTTTTTTTTGTGCCTTTTCAAATTTTCGTGGGTTTTACACATTTTTACAGATTTGATTTTTTTTACATTTGTCACTTTAACATTTTTCTTTTTACACTTTTTTAAAGTTCTACCAGTTGTTTTTTTCTCCAAATGCTATAAATGAATTAAAACCCCAAATATAATGAAAGCAGCGAGCTGATGATTAATGTGTGAGGAGCGTTGTTGGGAACCGTCCTCGTTACTATGGCAACATTAGTTAGGAAGAAACCCAGATCTGATTGAGAAACTCTTCGGGAGGGTTAACGTAGAAAAACATCTTAAATAATAATTTAGTGCTTTGTCGTTAATAACTTTAATAACTTAAATAACAGGAAGAATCGTTCATTAAACCAGGAAACAGGATTTAAATTCATTTACAAGGTTTTTATTATTATTATTGGGGATGCACCGAATACCCAGGACCGGGATTTTTGGGAATTGGGTGCGCTCCGCTGGTTGCCGTGGTGACGGAGGCGGGGAGGAAGTGATGCTCAGGAGAAGACGGCCGTTTGAGTCCGGCTACGGGCGAGGACCCCAAACGCTACCCACCATCGCCATGGTTACGGCATCATGCATGAAGGAAGCGTCTCCAGACAGCAGCAGCTTCAGGTCCGGTCTGACGTGGTTGCCGTGGTGACGGACTGAGGGTGGGAGGAGGATTCGGCAGAATCCCAGAAACCCCGGTGCATACCTAGTTTTGACAAATGTTGAACGCTTGTGTTGTCCTACGTCTCGCGGGGACGCCCCCCCCCCGCCCAGTTCACACAGTACGCAGCCCGAACATATCTGTGCTAACGAGATCTCTGTGCTAACGAGATCTCTGTGCTAACGAGATCTCTGTGCTAACGAGATCTCTGAGATCTTCTCGATGATTTTGTCACTTTTAACGTTTTTCGACTTTTTCTGAGCCTTTTGAAATGTGTTTTCCCAAAATTTTTAAAGCTTTTTTTTGTTCGTCACTTTTGACTTTTTTTAATTTCATGGACACATTTGTCACTTTTTTTTTAAAGTCCTTTTAACAATTATTTTTTCTCCAAATGCTGTAAAATTGACCAAAAACACCAAATTGACTGAAAGTAACCTGATGATTAATGTAGCGCGTGAGGAGCGTTGCTGGGAACCATCCTCGTTGCTATGGCAACATTAGTTTGGGACTCTTCCTCGCTTTGATGTCACAATAACAACTCATTCACATATTTAAGAGACAAAAGTTAAATAACTGACATCAAAACAAACAGTCTTCACTTCAGCCATTCTAACCTGGCGTCGTCCTCCGGGTCACAAAACGGGAAAAAAAATCTACATTTTCGTCCCTTTTTCAGACTTTTTAGTTTCCACTATCACCACCTTACAATAACCCTCATTTATATATTTAATTATACCCAATATTAGAGTTAAAAAGCAGAAATTATGAATGACTTTGACTAATAGTCAAATATGTAATAGATTTCAGATAGATATTCCTTAAAGGGTCCGATGAGACCCGAGGACATCAGGAGGGATAAATCTGGGAAGTTTAAGCGTGTTAATGTGACGATTACACGGCACCGAGACCCGCTAACGAGCTGAGGGTGTGAAAGGAAAACAACTCCGCTTTGATCCGTCTGTTGCTACGACGACAACCAGCCGAGTCTCGCCGACGTCTACCGGCGGCTCTCTAAAGTTACTAATGTCAAGACGTGAAACATCTACACCGATAACAAGGAAACACTTTGAAGGGTAACTTCCCCATGTTAGTGTTCTGTGTCTGAAGGGGACAAAGACCTCTGAAACTGGTCTGTTACGGAGCGAGAACACCACGCCGGCAGCCGTGGACGCCAGCGGCATTCAATAAAGGTCGTGTTGCCGCTGACAGACTCGGATTATTATTCCTAGTGTCTGACAACATTATGGGATGGATCCCTACAGAGATAGACCTTTTAGTTAAAGAGGAAGATCCTTTTAGTTTAACATGAAACAGAAATCACCATCACCAAACCCACCAGACTCCATGTAAATAATCACTATTTTTAGCGTGTATAGAGCAGCATATCTCCACCAGACTCCATGTAAATAATCCCTACTTTTAGCGTGTATAGAGCAGCATATCTCCACCAGACTCCATGTAAATAATCACTACTTTTAGCATGTATAGAGTAGCATATCTCCACCAGACTCCATGTAAATAATCACTATTTTTAGCGTGTATAGAGCAGCATATCTCCACCAGACTCCATATAAATAATCAATACTTTTAGCGTGTATAGAGCAGCATATCTCCACCAGACTCCATGTAAATAATCACTATTTTTAGCATGTATAGAGTAGCATATCTCCACCAGACTCCATGTAAATAATCACTATTTTTAGCATGTATAGAGCAGCATATCTCCACCAGACTCCATGTAAATAATCACTATTTTTAGCCTGTATAGAGCAGCATATCTCCACCAGACTCCATGTAAATAATCACTACTTTTAGTGTGTATAGAGCAGCATATCTCCACCAGACTCCATGTAAATAATCACTACTTTTAGCGTGTATAGAGCAGCATATCTCCACCAGACTCCATGTAAATAATCACTACTTTTAGCATGTATAGAGCAGCATATCTCCACCAGACTCCATGTAAATCTTTCAAACATCCCAAATATCTCTTCTGCAGCTGCAGTTAGTTGCTGCTCCACCAACGCGCTCAGCATCTGGACTTTACACATTTTACCTCTTTCTCAACACAACAAAGACACTCTGCTAATACACCTTTCTCACCACACCCTTAATTCAGTTATTTACATGTGGAGATATGCTGCTCTATACACGCTAAAAGTAGTGATTATTTACATGGAGTCTGGTGGAGATATGCTGCTCTATACACACTAAAAGTAGTGATTATTTACATGGAGTCTGGTGGAGATATGCTACTCTATACATGCTAAAAGTAGTGATTATTTACATGGAGTCTGGTGTAGATATGCTGCTCTATACATGCTAAAAGTAGTGATTATTTACATGGAGTCTGGTGTAGATATGCTGCTCTATACATGCTAAAAGTAGTGATTATTTACATGGAGTCTGGTGGGTTTGGTGATTGTGATTTCGGGGCTGTATCTTGTTAAACAGTTGTGTTTCTTCCTCTTAAACTAGCTCTATCTTTGTTGAGGTCGCTGACGGCAGCGTTCTCGTTCAGCATCGGACCGGTTTCAAATATATTTGTTCCCATCAGTCACTTAAGACACAAAAACATGAAAACAGCGTCCAGGATGCAAAAAAACAATCGATCGTCCGAAGGAGGAAAGTAAAGATGCGACGTGTCAGATTTTAGGTGAAGGGACACAGAAGCGATGCGGGAGAAACGTGATGCTGCGAAACAGGAAGTCGTAGAAAAATACATGTTAGAAAGCGTCTGAGACGTTGACCGTAAAGCTCCCGAAATATTATCAAAGAGGTTTTAGGAAAAGGAGCCGCGGGGGATGATCCATCGGAAAACAAAGAACTTAACATTATACATAATTATTCTGTTCTTAGCCTTGTTAAAATGTTTCTGATAAACTGCGTTGTTGTTGTTGTTGTGTTTTTGTTGTTGTGTCCCCCCCCCAGTGCTGGTGACAAATATACAACTAGTAGACAATCTTCATTATTTTAAGTCAACAAAATAGCAACAAAATATCTGTTTCCCCGTTTTGAAGCGTGAAGAAGTTCCACCTTTCTGGAGAATCGTCTTCTGTCGAGACTACGCCGACACTTTGTTATCCTTCTGGAACGAAAGGTAAACAAACACACATTTAGGATTAAAAACACAAAAAAGACTTCTTATACACGCAAGAACATGTGACGTCACATATGTCATATGTGATCACTGTTACCCTCTGTGTCCTGTATGTGTGGTCACTGTTACCCTCTATGTCCTGTATGTGTGGTCACTGTTACCCTCTATGTCCTGCTATGTGTGGTCACTGTTACCCTCTATGTCCTGTATGTGTGGTCACTGTTACCCTCTATGTCCTGTATGTGTGGTCACTGTTACCCTCTATGTCCTGTATGTGTGGTCACTGTTACCCTCTATGTCCTGTATGTGTGGTCACTGTTACCCTCTATGTCCTGTATGTGTGGTCACTGTTACCCTCTGTGTCCTGTATGTGTGGTCACTGTTACCCTCTATGTCCTGTATGTGTGGTCACTGTTACCCTCTATGTCCTGTATGTGTGGTCACTGTTACCCTCTATGTCCTGTATGTGTGGTCACTGTTACCCTCTATGTCCTGTATGTGTGGTCACTGTTACCCTCTATGTCCTGTATGTGTGGTCACTGTTACCCTCTATGTCCTGTATGTGTGGTCACTGTTACCCTCTATGTCCTGTATGTGTGGTCACTGTTACCCTCTATGTCCTGTATGTGTGGTCACTGTTACCCTCTATGTCCTGTATGTGTGGTCACTGTTACCCTCTATGTCCTGTATGTGTGGTCACTGTTACCCTCTATGTCCTGTATGTGTGGTCACTGTTACCCTGTATGCCGATAAGTCGGCGAACTCTCGTCCGGCCTGGTTTCCCCGGTAACCGCCCCTGAAGCCGCCGCCCCCCTGTGGCGGTCCGAAGGACCCTCGGCTGGCCGAACGGCCCCGTCCGCCACGGAAACCCATTCCTCCGCGACCACGGTAACCGCCGCGGCCTCGACGCAGCGGGAGGCCGAACGTCTCGGCGTTCATCCTCCGCTCCTCCGCCCACGTCTGCCTCCGCTCCCTGGAGGAGGAGGAGGAGAAGAAGGAGGAGAAGAAGAAGGAGGAGGAGAAGAAGAAGGACGTTATGTAATCTCTCACTAGACCTTTCCTAGAACAAGTTACTGAGTTATTCTGAGTTTCTCACCTCGGGAACCCGGAGACGCCGGACTTCTCGTTGGCTTTCCTGGGAAACAAACACGCCGTTAGCTTCACTACTACACTCAAGTCTCTTAATGCTGGGACAGGGACACACGTAGTGAGACAGACGGGACACACTGAGCGAGACGCGCTGGGAACAGGATGGACAGGGACGCACTGGGAGCAGGACGGACAGGGACGCGCTGGGAACAGAACAGACGGGACGCGCTGGGAACAGGACGGACAGGGACGCGCTTGGAGCAGGACGGACAGGGACGCGCTTGGAGCAGGACGGACAGGGACGCGCTTGGAGCAGGACGGACAGGGACGCGCTGGGAACAGGACGGACGGGACGCGCTGGGAACAGGACGGACGGGACGCGCTGGGAACAGGACGGACGGGACGCGCTGGGAGCAGGACAGACGGGACACGCTGGGAGCAGGACAGACGGGACACGCTGGGAGCGGGACAGACCAGGACATGTTGGTAGCGGGACGCGCTGGGAGGAGGACAGACCAGGACGCGTTGGGAGCTGGACGCGCTGGGAGGGGGACAGACCAGGACGCGTTGGGAGCGAGACAGACTGAGGGGGACAGGTACCTGGTGTCGTCACAGGAGATGTTGTCGAAGAAAGACTTGGACTTGTCGTAGTAGCAGTTGGGTCCGAGCGGGTCTCCCTCGTCCTCCGCCGTCCCTTCGCTGGTCTGGGTCTCTAAGGCGGAGTCCACCTTCTCTTCCCCGTTCACCGCCTTCTCCGTTTTCTCCGTCTTCTCGTCTGGGGACAAAGACGTCATGGCAACAAGCTGCTGAGTATCAGTCCAATGGGACGATATAGCTGGATATGAGGACCTTGTGTTGGTGTGTGTGTGTCTCTGTGTGTGTGTGTCTGTCTCTGTGTGTGTGTGTCTCTGTGTGTGTGTCTGTGTGTGTATCTGTGTGTCTCTGTGTGTGTGTGTGTGTGTGTGTCTGTCTCTGTTTGTGTGTGTGTCTGTCTCTGTGTGTGTGTGTGTGTCTGTCTCTGTGTGTGTGTGTGTGTGTGTGTGTCTGTCTCTGTTTGTGTGTGTGTCTGTCTCTGTGTGTGTGTGTGTGTGTTGTGTCTGTCTCTGTTTGTGTGTGTGTCTGTCTCTGTGTGTGTGTGTGTGTCTGTCTCTGTGTGTGTGTGTGTCTGTCTCTGTGTGTGTCTGTCTCTGTGTGTGTGTGTGTCTGTCTCTGTGTGTGTGTGTGTCTGTCTGTGTGTCTGTCTCTGTGTGTGTGTGTGTCTGTCTGTGTGTCTGTCTGTCTGTCTCTGTGTGTGTCTGTCTCTGTGTGTGTGTGTGTGTGTCTGTCTCTGTGTGTGTGTGTCTGTCTCTCTGTGTGTGTGTGTCTGTCTCTGTGTGTGTGTGTGTCTGTCTCTGTGTGTGTGTGTGTCTGTCTCTGTGTGTGTGTGTGTCTGTCTCTGTGTGTGTGTCTGTCTCTGTGTGTGTGTGTCTGTGTGTGTGTCTGTCTCTGTGTGTGTGTGTGTCTGTCTGTCTGTCTGTGTGTCTGTCTGTGTGTCTGTCTGTCTGTGTGTGTGTCTGTCTCTGTCTCTGTGTGTGTGTGTTTGTGTGTGTGTGTCTGTCTCTGTGTGTGTGTGTGTGTCTGTCTCTGTCTCTGTGTGTGTGTGTGTGTGTGTGTGTGTCTGTCTCTGTGTGTGTGTCTGTCTCTGTGTGTGTGTGTCTGTCTCTGTGTGTGTGTGTCTGTCTCTGTGTGTGTGTGTCTGTCTCTGTACCTTTCAGCTTGAGCTTGCTCTGGAACTCCCTGTCGATGTCCTCCTTGTTGAACTGGGCGTTGGCGCTCTCGAAGTCGAAGTCTTTCTCGAACTTCACGGGTCCGTCTCGCCGGACGTTGAAGCGTCCTCGGCCGCGGTGCCCCCCCCCGCCGCCCCCACCGCCCCCGCCACGCCCGCGCCGGCTCGCCTGCGCTCCGGCGGCCGCTGAGTCACACAAAACATCACAGCAGGAACAAAGAAGTTACAAAATTATAATAAATAATAAAAGTATTCCTGCTAAGACACCTGATTGGCTAAAGACAGTTGGGGGGGGGGGGGGGGTGTAGCCCTGTGGTCTCACCTGATTGGCTGAAGACAGAGGGGGGCAGTCCTGCGGTGGATGACCGGTCCCCAGCCATGATGCGCGAGGCGGAGATGGTTCGGGGGGCCGACCAGCTGTGGCTTCCGCGCCCCCCCTGACGGTCTCCCCCCTCCGTGTGTCCACGCCGTCCAGGTGCTGCGGGCCCTTCTGGACGCTGTGCGCGGTGGAGGAGGGGGGGCTGTGCGGGCGTGGGCGGGGCTCCTGCGTCCTAGCCCGGGGGCCGGGGCGGTGGGGGCCGCTGCCGGGGCAGACGCGGACGTCTGGATCCCCTGCTCCAGGACCGGGCTCTTCCTCACAGGGTCCAGGCTGGGGCTGGTGCGACCTGGGGGCGGGGGTTCAGTTTTAAATCAACCAATGGCAACTGGCACAATAAAAACATCTTAGTGTGCAGACTCACCGACACCAACGGGTCCAAACTGGGGGGACACCAGCGGGCTGGAGCTGAACTGGTTGTAGGCCGGCGCCGGGGCCCGGTTGAAGAGGCCGTAGGACCCGGCGGTCTGGAAGGGGGTCGGAGCCGCCACCACAGAAGAAGAGCTGGAGCTCATGGACGACTGGGGAGAACACACATTATACGGTCTGGATGCTTGGGGGAGGGGGGGGGGTGTTGTGTAGTTGTGCGTTACCTGGACGATGGCCGGGTCCTGGGGGAGGGAGCATGTTGTTGTGTTGTGTGTGTGTGTGTAGTGTGTGTAGTTGTGCGTTACCTGGACGATGGCCGGGTCCTGGGGGAGGGAGCATGTTGTTGTGTGTGTGTGTGTAGTGTGTGTAGTTGTGCGTTACCTGGACGATGGCCGGGTCCTGGGGGAGGGAGCATGTGGGTTTCGGGGGCTCACACACCGTCAGGTCCTTGATGTCGCTGCCTCTGAAGATGATGTACTCAAACGTGTCATCTCGGGGGGGAATGGGCCGGTCGGTGGGCCGGTCCTCGGTGCCGAAGGAACGCACTGTGGAAGGGGGGGGGGGCACAGTTAGCTTCACGAGGTATTCAATGCACTGTGGGGGGGGGGACACAGTTAGCATCACGGGGCATTCAGCGCACTGCGGGGGGGGGGGGGGTCGGGGGGACAAAAAGGTCGGACATCACAGCTGCACAATACAAGGAAAATATGCCCTAACACTGAATATGGAAATAACTATACAACAGATATGTCGTCCTCATGTTGCCCCATGCTGTCTTCATGTTGCCCCATGTCGTCCTATATCAATGTTCTTTTTAATTCCCCAAAATAACATGATTGATTCCACACATCGCTCTTTGGCAAGTATAAATCTCTTTTCATTCATTCTCGAGATCTCGTGGGTCCTCGTGACTTCAGCAGCAACTAACTGTTGTTGTTTTCCTGGTTCTAACTAGATCTTGCGGGTCCTCGTGACTTCAGCTGTCAGTCCTGACCTGGTGGGTGTTGACGGACGGCGGAGCACAGAGCTCCGGGGTAATACATGTGTTTTGATGGTGGGGGAACCAAACTCCCCTCAGAAAGGCCCGGAACAACCTGGATTTGAAGTGGAGTTA
Organism: Etheostoma nigrum; assembly: GCA_029931835.1. Lineage (NCBI taxonomy): Eukaryota > Metazoa > Chordata > Actinopteri > Perciformes > Percidae > Etheostoma > Etheostoma nigrum. Next base: position 32,671,348 of record CM057244.1, on the reverse strand, counting down.
CGTTTGACCCCCCAACCTTCCTGCTGTGAGGCCACAGTGCCAACCATCGGACCACCATGTTAGTCGTTCCCTCTCTATCAGTAGTCTAATTTAAAATCAATAGACACCGGCATCCATTTCTGCGTGAAAGGGCCTCACACACCTGGCAAAGCACTGTAAATATCACGCTGTCCTGGTTCCTGCTGCTCTGTCCGGAGAAGCAGCCTCACTGATCAACATGAGTCTAAGCTGTGGGATTGTTAAAGTATACATTATTAAAGTATACATTATGGAAGGGTAGGAGCATCTGCAGCATAGCCGGCTCGTTAGCGTTCCACTGAGTTCAGGGGGACCGGCTGGGCCCGGCTGCCCGCTAGCCTTCCACTGAGTTCAGGGGGACCGGTTGGGCCCGGCTGCCCGCTAGCCTTCCACTGAGTTCAGGGGGACTGGTTGGGCCCGGCTACCCGTTAGAGGCCTGAAGCTGCTGGATGTGGACCTGTTGGGCCCGGCTGCCCGTTAGAGGCTTGAAGCTGCTGGATGTGGACCTGTTGGGCCCGGCTGCCCGTTAGAGGCCTGAAGCTGCTGGATGTGGACCTGTTGGGCCCAGCTGCCCGCTAGAGGCCTGAAGCTGCTGGATGTGGACCTGTTGGGCCCAGCTGGGGAGCAGGTGAGGAGAGGTCCGCCCGTCCTAATCTTCGTCATTAGCACGGGAGACTGACACAGCATCACACTACAGGCAGAGACAGCTGCTCTAATTCGTTCTCCTAGGAAACAAGTCTTCTTCAAATTCTTCCTTCAAATTCCTCGGCATTCACATCTCTGCAGACCTCTCCTGGTCGGCCAATACCACAGCTCTGGTCAAGAAGGCCCAGCAGCGGCTACACTTCCTGAGGGTCCTCAGGAAGGAACAACTAAAAACTCAGCTGCTGGTGACCTTCTACCGTTCCACCATCGAGAGCCTGTTGACCTATGCTGCGACAGTGTGGCACTCCAGCTGCACGGAGGCCGACAGGAAGCGATTGCAGAGGGTGACAAACACTGCACAAAAAATAATTGGCTGCCCTCTGCCCTCTTTGACTGCCATCTACAACTCCCGTTGTCTCAGTAGGGCCAGAAACATCCTGAGGGACACCACCCACCCCGGCTCCCATCTCTTTAACCTGTTGCCCTCAGGCAGGCGCTTCAGGTCAATACGGGCCAGAACAAACAGACTCAGGGATAGCTTTTTCCCCAAAGCTGTCACCATACTCAACCTACATTCAGACTTGCACTAATGTATTGTATATGTATATATGTGTTATTAATGTGTGCACTTTTAGAGAGTTGCTCTCCAAATCTCATTGTACTGGTACAATGACAATAAAGGCTTTCAATTCAATTCAATTCAATTCAATTCTTCACACTGATGGAAACAAAACTTATCTCACTAAACTGACCTTAAAGTTATGTTGCCTTTAGTATACGTTACATTGGTATAAGTTACATTAGTATAAGTTACATTAGTATAAGTTACATTGGTATAAGTTACATTGGTATAAGTTACATTGGTATAATATAAGTTTTTATAAGTATTTAATATAAGTTCCGTCGCCCTATTGATGAAGTTCCGATGCCTCTAACATTGAAGTTGTAGCGTCCATGCTAGCAACATGCTAGCAGCTCGGTAACAGTGACGCTGTAGGAGGTTAGCTTATGCTAGCGCTAGCCACCTGGCTAACAGCTGACTGATCTGTTCCCGCTCAGAGTTAAACCCAAACAAACTTTATTATTATGTTATCCCCTCCCCAGCAGCCCCCCAGCAGCCCCCCAGCAGCCCGGCTGGGCCAGGCCTCCTACCTTTCGCCAGGGCGACGGTGGAGTTCTCGGTGTCGATGGTGTACAGGATCCCCTCATAGCGGATCTCGGCCTTGGAGATCAGGCTGATCTTGCTGCCGAGGTACGGGGTCCCGCCGCTCATGGTGGCCGCTGCCGGGCGCCGGTCCGCGGCCGGGGAGCGGGGAGGATCCGGGGAGCAGACGGACACACGGAGCTGCTTTCTGCTTGCTTTCCGCCAGCGAGCTTTCGTCGCAGCTAGCTACAACATGGCTGCCTTCGCCGCCATGGAAGCGCTGTGGGCGGGAAGGGATACAGCTACGGCCGGAAGTGACGCGCAGTCTCGCACAACCCGGGCTGATATGTTGTTATAAAAACACGAGAAAAGACAGAAAATACTCGAAAAACAGCGACAAAAGCCTCGAAAAGCCGGTAAAAATATCACAAAAGGCAAAAACATCGAAAATAAGACGAAAATCTTGTGGAAAAAAATCAAAAAACGGCCGGAAGTTACGCAAAATTTCGCTGAACATAGGCTAATTTATTACTATGTAACTACCTGTGAGCACGGGGCTAACGGGAAGTTGTAGTATCGCGCGTTTACGCTCCGCCGTGAGATCTAGATCTGTGTGGGATAGAAGAGCAAGCCCACTGTGTGTGTGTGTGTGTGTGTGTGCTCTACAGTATTAGGGTGTGTGTGTGTGTGTCTCTGTGTGTCTCTGTGTGTGTGTGTGTGTGTGTGTGTGTCTCTATGTGTGTGTGTGTATGTGTGTCTCTATGTGTGTGTGTGTATGTGTGTCTCTATGTGTGTGTGTATGTGTGGATGAAAAAAGCTAAAAACATACAAATAAAAAGTCCAAAATAACCCTTATTAATGATTATTAAATTATTACACGTATATGCTTTGCTGACACAAAAATATTGAAAAAGCAACAAAAACAAAACAAGCGTTAAAAGCTGCAAAAACGCCCAAAAAGAACCAAAAAGGATGAGCTAAAAATAGTATAATTCACAGATAGAGCAGGTCTAGACCGCTCTATAATTCACAGGTAGAGCAGGTCTAGACCACTCTATAATTTACAGATAGAGCAGGTCTAGACCACTCTATAATTCACAGATAGAGCAGGTCTAGACCGCTCTATAATTCACAGATAGAGCAGGTCTAGACCACTCTATAATTTACAGATAGAGCAGGTCTAGACCTCTCTATAATTTACAGATAGAGCAGGTCTAGACCACTCTATAATTTACAGATAGAGCAGGTCTAGACCACTCTATAATTTACAGATAGAGCAGGTCTAGACCACTCTATAATTTACAGATAGAGCAGGTCTAGACCACTCTATAATTTACAGATAGAGCAGGTCTAGACCACTCTATAATTTACAGATAGAGCAGGTCTAGTAATTCCCCCAAGAGCAAACCGTGTAACAAAACTCATTTTGGGAAGAAACCTCGAGGGCTGAGGAAAGCGTCCTCTCTAGTTCTTTCTAGTTCTATGCTCAAAAACAACTCGGATCCTCCGCGCATGCGTACATTCTAAAATACGATTTGCACAACGGTCCGATATCAAAGATGGCGGGAGCCTCCGACCCGCTGGAGGACATGCTCTTCACTGAGGTGGACGAGAAAGCGGTGAGCGACCTAGTTGGCTCCCTAGAGTCCCAGCTCGGGGACAGAAAGGCTCCCGCCGCTTCGTATTCCGACGGGAACCGGGACGCAGCGCCCGCGGCCGCTGGGCACTTCTCAGGGAAAGTACGCGAGCAAGCGGGGTCTCTGGATCCGCAACAAGGGCATCCCAAAGCGGCGTCGCTGCCCCGGGACCCCGGCGCCAACGTCCCGGAGCCGCTCTCCGGGAACGGGAAGCCCCTCACCTCTTCTACCTCCTGTGTCGCTGCCGGGGCCGTGGTCACCACCGGAGCGGGTCTACAAGCAGCGGGAGTCGGAGCATCTCCCGTTATCTCCCCGGTAACTTTGCCCGCTCCGCCCGGCGCTGCTAGCTCCCAACGGTCGGCTGTCCTGGGCTCGGGCGTCCTGGGCTCGAGCGTCCTGGGCTCGGGCGTCCTGGGCTCGAGCGTCCCGGGCTCGGCGGGTCCCGGAGCGGCGGAGGTGATCAGGACCGCTTCTCCCGGATTACAAAGTTTGAACGGCGGCGGCGGGGGGGCTGTAAAGTTGGGGGCCAACACCGTGATAAGCACCGTCAGTGCCGGGGGGTCCACCATCATATCCTCCATGGCTTCCAGCAACTTCCCTCCCCAGTCCGCAGCCGCGTCTCCCGCCGCCGGGACTCTGCAGAGGCTCCCCGGCCCGGTGAACGGGGTCGACCCTAAAGCTGCCCCCCCGGTGCCCCAGCAAGGCGTCCCCTCCCCGGCAGCCTCCATCTCGCAGGTGAGTCAGTTGTCTTGCACTTGTCCAATTCATTCCTTATTGTTGTTGTTGACAAAAACTTTTTTGTGGGTGTGTGTGTGTGTGTGTCTCTGTCTGTTTGTTTGTGTGTGTCTGTCTGTTTGCGTGCGTTGTGTGTGTGTCTGTGTGTGTGTGTTGTTTATCAACAACAACCACTACAAGTAGCCCAGCCTGTTTGCTCTATTCCCATTTCGGCTCCTAAAAACTCTCATTTAGTCTCGTGTTACAGGTGTTTTCATGTGTTACAGGTGTTTTCAGGTGTTTTCCTCATCCGACTTTTACTATATTGAATATCTGATCATAAGATCTGATGACACGTTTTACAACTCTGCATTGGTGTAAAACTCATAAAAATCAGCTTCTGACTACACGTAAAGGATCCCGATCACTTTTAAAATACCTGTGTGTGTGTGTGTGTGTGTGTGTGTGTGTGTGTATATGTGTGTGTATACACTCTCTGGGGCAGTCTCCATATATCAGAGTCTGGTTGTTACCCCTCCCTGGGGCAGTCTCCTACTAACTGCCTCTCTTCCTCAGACTGGGGCTGCGGTCACCCTAAAGCCGGCGGTGAACGGCATGGGCCAGCCGGCGGTGGCGCTGGTGAGGCCGCCGGGCGCCATGGTGACAGCGTCCATCCAGGCGCCGGGCGCCATGGTGACGGCCTCCGTCCAGCAGCAGAGACCTGGTCTCCAGCAGCAGGGACCCGGGCTGGGGGTGGCAAGCCCCAACAGGGCCTCCGCTCCTCAGCCGCAGCTCGCTGTCAGGCCCCAGCAGACCATCCAGCTACCACCAGGCTTCTCCATGCCCCCAGGTACACACAGAGAGAGACACACACACACACACAGAGACACACACACACACACAGAGACACATACACACACACACACACACACAGAGACACACACACACAGACACACAGAGAGACTCACACACAGACACACGCACAGAGAGACACACACACAGACACACAGAGAGAGACTCACACACACACACACACACAGAGACACACAGAGACACACACACGCACACACACACACACACAGAGAGACACATACACACACACACACAGAGACACACACACAGACACAGAGACAGACACACACACACAGATGTATTGGTGTATTTATTGAGGATGTTTCTGTCCCAGGGATGGTTCTGGTCCGGACGGAGACGGGCCAGCTGGTGATGGTCCCCCAGCAGGTTCTGGCCCAGGCGCAGGCCAAGACGCAGCAGGCCCAGGCCGCGGCCAACCTCAGCCAGAGACCGGCGGCGGCAACAGCTGGGACCGCCATCCGGGTCAGCACCGCCGCTACGGTACGTTACGTCCTCTGTACGACAGCCATAACTTTAGACTTTAGGATGGTTGTTTTGCAAACTTTAGGAAGGTTGTTTTGCAGACTTTAGGAAGGTTGTTTTCTAGACTTTAGGAAGGTTGTTTTCTAGACTTTAGAAAGGTTGTTGTGTAGACTTTAGAGAGGTTGTTTTGCAGACTTTAGAAAGGTTCTTGTGCAGACTTTAGAAAGGTTGTTTTGCAGACTTTAGAAAGGTTGTTTTGCAGACTTTAGAAAGGTTCTTGTGCAGACTTTAGAAAGGTTGTTTTGCAGACTTTAGAAAGGTTGTTTTGCAGACTTTAGAAAGGTTGTTGTGTAGACTTTAGAAAGGTTGTTTTACAGACTTTAGAAAGGTTGTTTTGCAGACTTTAGAAAGGTTGTTGTGTAGACTTTAGAAAGGTTGTTTTACAGACTTTAGAAAGGTTGTTTTGCAGACTTTAGAAAGGTTGTTTTGCAGACTTTAGAAAGGTTGTTGTGTAGACTTTAGAAAGGTTGTTTTGCAGACTTTAGAAAGGTTGTTTTGCAGACTTTAGAAAGGTTGTTGTGTATACTTTAGAAAGGTTGTTTTACAGACTTTAGAAAGGTTGTTTTGCAGACTTTAGAAAGGTTGTTTTGCAGACTTTAGAAAGGTTGTTGTGTAGACTTTAGAAAGGTTGTTTTGCAGACTTTAGAAAGGTTGTTTTGCAGACTTTAGAAAGGTTGTTTTGCAGACTTTAGAAAGGTTGTTGTGTATACTTTAGAAAGGTTGTTTTGCAGACTTTAGAAAGGTTGTTTTGCAGACTTTAGAAAGGTTGTTTTGCAGACTTTAGAAAGGTTGTTTTGCAGACTTTAGAAAGGTTGTTTTGCAGACTTTAGAAAGGTTGTTGTGTATACTTTAGAAAGGTTGTTTTGCAGACTTTAGAAAGGTTGTTTTGCAGACTTTAGAAAGGTTGTTGTGTAGACTTTAGAAAGTTCTTTAGAATCTTAACGGGATCATTCCTGTAAAAAAAAAATTCAAAAGAAGCAAACCTCAAAACCTCAAACGCTTGTGTTTGGTGCTCATTACAAAGTTTCCCATGATGCTTTGCTTCTGCCTAACGCCGTCTTCTCTCCCTCCCTGTTGTCTGCAGGCTCCTCAGACGGTCCGCCTGGCCACCCCCGCTCAGACCAGAATGGTTCAGTCTCCCTCCGCCGTCGTACAGGTCTGCTTCCTGTTTCTCACTTTATAAACAGGTTGTAAGGGGAACGAGATGTGAAGCTACGCATTATATATCTAAAATACATTTACTTCATTACGTAATCTAAAATACATTTACTTCATTATGTAATCTAATATACATTTACTTCATTATGTAATCTAATATACATTCACTTCATTATGTAATCTAAAATACATTTACTTCATTATGTAATCTAAAATACTTTTACTTCATTATGTAATCTAAAATACATTTACTTCATTATGAAATCTAAAATACATTTACTTCATTATGAAATCTAAAATACATTTACTTCATTATGTAATCTAAAATACCTTTACTTCATTATGAAATCTAAAATAAATTTACTTCATTATGAAATCTAAAATACATTTACTTCATTATGTAATCTAATATACATTTACTTCATTATGTAACAACTGTATTATGTAATGATCTTGTTGCAGCCCTAGAAATGAAAAGCACTGTTGGCCCAATAGGAACTCCCCTCTGCAGCACACAGAGCATCTGGTTAATAAATACAGTAAGATGTGAAGTGAAATGTGTGTGTTCCCAGAAGGCTCTCTCTGTGGCGCCGGGCGGCGGCGCCGTGTCGGTAAAGATGACCCCCCAGAAGGCTCAGACAGTGATTACCGCGGGGGGGGCATCGGTGGCCAAACCTGCTGGCGTCCCACTGACCAGCACCACGCCCGCCCCCGTGCCCACGACACCCACCAGAGTCAACATGGTGTCGCAGGTCAGTTCCCGCTCTAGATCTTGACTCTGAGGCTGTGATTGGTCTAGACCAAGACCAGAACCTCCGTTAAGTGTCCTTCTCAAACCGCACCGTTAGCTATGCTGCCAATCAGCTGACGAGTTGGTAGAACCAACCAAAAACACGTCATGTGACAACATTCAGATAATTAGCCAGATAAGTCTAAACTCATTTCCTCTAGACTTTAGAAAGGTTGTTTTGCAGACTTTAGAAAGGTTGTTTTGCAGACTTTAGAAAGGTTGTTTTGCAGACTTTAGAAAGGTTGTTTTGCAGACTTTAGAAAGGTTGTTTTGCAGTCTTTAGAGAGGTTGTTTTGCAGACTTTAGAGAGGTTGTTTTGCAGACTTTAGAGAGGTTTTTTTGCAGACTTTAGAGAGGTTGTTGTGTAGACTTTAGAGAGGTTGTTGTGTAGACTTTAAAAAGGTTGTTTTGCAGACTTTAGAAAGGTTGTTTTGCAGACTTTAGAAAGTTTGTTTTGCAGACTTTAGAGAGGTTGTTGTGTAGACTTTAGAAGGGTTGTTTTGCAGACTTTAGAAAGGTTGTTGTGTAGACTTTAGAAAGGTTGTTTCCTAGACTTTAGAAAGGTTGTTTTGCAGACTTTAGAAAGGTTGTTTTGCTTATTTTTTTAAAAACGTTTTAAAGCTTATTTAGATGCTTTTTGTCTAAAATTTCTAAGACTTCTTTTGAACCCTGTTTTAAATGCTTTCAACCCCTGTTTTAAATGCTTTCAAACCCTGTTTTAAACCCTGTTTTAAATGCTTTCAACCCCTGTTTTAAATGCTTTCAAACCCTGTTTTAAACCCTGTTTTAAATGCTTTCAAACCCTGTTTTAAACCCTGTTTTAAATGCTTTTAAACCCTGTTTTAAATGTTTTTAAACCCTGTTTTAAATGCTTTCAAACTCTATTTTAAACCCTGTTTTAAATGCTTTTAAACCCTGTTTTAAATGCTTTCAAACCCTGTTTTAAACCCTGTTTTAAATGCTTTCAAACCCTGTTTTAAACCCTGTTTTAAATGCTTTTAAACCCTGTTTTAAATGTTTTTAAACCCTGTTTTAAATGCTTTCAAACTCTATTTTAAACCCTGTTTTAAATGCTTTTAAACCCTGTTTTAAATGCTTTTAAACCCTGTTTTAAACCCTGTTTTAAATGCTTTCAAACCCTATTTTAAACCCTGTTTTAAATGCTTTTAAACCCTGTTTCTTTGCCTTTTAGGAGATGCAGGAAAACGTGAAGAAGTGTAAGAACTTTCTGGCCACTCTGATCAAGCTGGCGTCGCACAACTCCCCCTCCCCGGATACCTCCAAGAACGTCAAGGCCCTGGTGCAGGACCTGCTGGTTGGTTATCACATCACACACACACTCACACTCACACACACACAACACCATTCATCATGTTAAGCTTCCTCTGTTGTGTCTATGGAATATGTTTTGTGTGTATTAAAACCGATGTTTCCCGAGTCTGAAGAGATCATGTGCGTTGTGTACAGGGTGATAATATAGTGTGTGTGTGTGTGTGTGTGTGTGTGTGTGTGTGTGTGTGTGTTTCAGGATGCAAAGATTGAGCCGGAGGAGTTCACCACTCGGCTGCAGGCTGAGTTGAAGTCTTCCCCACAACCCTACCTCATCCCCTTCCTCAAGGTAACACACACACACACACTACCTCATCCCCTTCCTCAACCTCATCCCCTTCCTCAAGGTAACACACACACACACACACTACCTCATCCCCTTCCTCAAGGTAACACACACACACACACTACCTCATCCCCTTCCTCAACCTCATCCCATTCCTCAAGGTAACACACACACACACACACTACCTCATCCCCTTCCTCAAGGTAACACACACACACACACACACACTAGAGTGCGGATCGGGCCGGATTTTTCTGTCCGAGCCCGGCCCGCGTCCGACAGAGCAGTAACCGAACCCGACCCGAGCCCGACAGTCATTAAGATATTTCTGTCCGAGCCCGACCCGAGCCTGACAGTTAAAATCGCATTTGTTTCTCATACTAATGACACATGTACGTTTGTTTGTGTGAAAGCCGCTTTTATTAAGCAATTGTAGAAAGGCATTCGGAAATGTCAACAGATGAGCATCAATGCACAGCTGACTTTCCTTCGTTTTCAATAGTTTTAAAATCTCCTGCGGCCAACTTCTTTTTAACATCTTCCATCGTTGAGCTGCCACATGGAGCTTAATACGCACGTCTTTGGTTGTCACAGCAACAGGAAGACGGATGTTAGGGTAATATTTGACATTTATTTTAAGCTGTTTTAAATTCAAAATGTGCAATGCCTTATCGCGCTGATGTGACCGAGCCCGACCCGAACCCGAGCATCCTTTCTAAAAATCTGTCCCAACCCGGCCCGACCCGTCGGGTACCGTCGGGTCCCGTCGGGCTCGGGTCGGGTATCCATCCTCTAACACACACTACCTCATTCCCTTCCTCAAGGTAACACACACACACACACTACCTCATCCCCTTCCTCAAGGTAACACACACACACAACCCTACCTCATCCCCTTCCTCAAGGTAACACACACACACAACCCTACCTCATCCCATTGGGCTGATATATCGGCCGGGTCGACCTTTGAACTGTCAGACATCAGATGTGTGTACTTCATGACTCAGGACCTTCTCTGCCCCCCCCTTCACTACGGGACACGTCTTCAATGAAATAAGGTCCCCTGGGGGGCACAGGAAGGGGCGGGGCTTACACACAGGAAGTAGCTCAGTCAGTAAGGAGTTGTGTTGGGAACCAGAGGGTATTATTGTTGTTATTGTTGTTGTTATTCCCCTCTGGACGCCCTAACTCTTTGCCCCTCCCCCAGAAAAGCCTCCCGACGCTGCGCCAGTCCCTGCTGAGCAGCCAGCAGTCCCTGGTGACCCCCAGCACCTCGGCCCCCCCGCCCCCCCCGCCACCATCACCGCCATCCGCCCGCGGATCCCCGTCAGCCCGGCCGGGGGCACCGTCAGGATGAACGCTCCACTCCCCAACGCTGTGGTAACACACACACACGCACAGAGAGACACACACACACGCACAGAGAGACACACACTCACACACAGAGAGACACACACACACACAGAGAGACACTCACACACAGAGAGACACACACACACAGAGAGACACACACACACAGAGAGACACACACGCACAGAGAGACACACACACACGCACAGAGAGACACACACACACGCACAGAGAGACACACACACACGCACAGAGAGACACACACACACAGAGAGACACACACACACAGAGAGACACACACAGAGACACACACACACACAGAGAGACACACACACACAGAGAGACACTCACACACACACAGAGAGACACACACACACAGAGAGACACACACACACGCACACACAGAGACACACACACACACAGAGACACACACACAGAGAGACACTCACACACAGAGAGACACTCACACACGCACAGAGAGAGACACACACACACACACACAGAGACACACACACACAGAGACACACACACACACAGAGACACACACACACACAGACACACACACACAGAGAGACACTCACACACAGAGAGACACACACACACACAGAGAGACACTCACACACGCACAGAGAGACACACACACACAGAGAGACACACACACACAGAGAGACACTCACACACACACAGAGAGACACTCACACACACACAGAGAGACACACACACACAGAGAGACACTCACACACACACACAGAGACACACACACACACACAGAGACACACACACACACACAGAGACACACACAGAGACACACACACACACACAGATAGACACACACACACAGAGACACACACACACACACACAGAGACACACACACAGACACACAGAGAGACACTCACACACACACACAGAGAGACACACACACACAGAGACACTCACACACACACAGAGAGACACTCACACACACACAGAGAGACACTCACACACACACAGAGAGACACTCACACACACACAGAGAGACACTCACACACACACAGAGAGACACTCACACACACACAGAGAGACACTCACAGAGACACACACAGAGACACACACAGAGAGACACTCACAGAGACACACACAGAGAGACACACACAGAGAAACACTCACACACACACACAGAGAGACACACTCACACACACACAGACACACACAGAGACACACACACACACACACAGACACACACACAGAGACACAGAGACACACACACAGAGACACACACACACACAGAGACACACACACACTCACACACACACACACAGAGACACACACACTCTCACACACACACACACACACACAGAGAGACACACACACACACAGACACACACACACAGAGACACACACTCACACAGAGAGACACACACACACAGAAACACACACACACACAGAGACACACACACAGACATTGTAACCTTATTGTTGTTGTTGTGTAACCTTGTTGTTGTTGTGTGTTCAGGCTGTAAACCGAGTCCAGCAGGTTCCGACCCGTCCAGTGGTCTTCAGCCAGTCCCTCAGACCTCAGGGTGAGTCCCCCCCCCCCCTCTATTTCCCTTCTGTTAAATGGATTCTGATTGGCTGTCAGGGTCTCTCTCTGCTGTGCCATGTTCTTAGATGGATTCTGATTGGCTCGTTGTCTTCTTCTGGACTTGTAAAGCTTGTATTTCTAGTTCTTCTTCTCTCCCTCCCCAGGGACGCTGCTGAGTCGACCCATGACCATCATCGGCAAAGGTCTGATGACGCCGGCAGCTACGGCCAATCAGAGGAAGCTGAGCGACCCGGGGGGCGGGACCTTCAGGTGACTAGAAGTCTTCATCAGGTTCATTATCTCAGGAGTTAGTCATTAAGACCAAAATAACATAAAATATAATAATAATAATATTAGTAATAATGATACATCTTGAATAAAAAAATCTGTAACCCTGTGTCCTCTGACTGGTCTGTGTCCTGTCTCTGACTGGTCTGTCTCCTGTGTCCTCTGACTGGCCTGTCTCCTGTGTCTCTGACTGGTCTGTCTCCTGTGTCTCTGACTGGTCTGTCTCCTGTGTCCTCTGACTGGTCTGTCTCCTGTGTCTCTGACTGGTCTGTCTCCTGTGTCCTCTGACTGGTCTGTCTCCTGTGTCCTCTGACTGGTCTGTCTCCTGTCTCTGACTGGTCTGTCTCCTGTGTCCTCTGACTGGTCTGTCTCCTGTGTCCTCTGTGTCCTCTGACTGGTCTGTCTCCTGTGTCCTCTGACTGGTCTGTCTCCTGTCTCTGACTGGTCTGTCTCCTGTGTACTCTGACTGGTCTGTCTCCTGTGTCCTCTGTCCTCAGAGACGACGATGACATCAACGACGTGGCGTCCATGGCCGGCGTCAACCTCAACGAGGAAAACGCCCGTATCCTAGCAACCAGCTCGGAGCTGGTGGGGACAAAGATCCGGTCGTGTAAAGACGAGTCCTTCCTGCCCCCCGGGCTGCTGCACCGCCGCATCCTGGACACCGGTACTGCCCCCTGTCCTCTCCCCTGTCCCCTGTCCTCTATCTCCTGTCCTCTATCTCTTGTCTCTTCTTTCCTGCCCCCTATCTCCTGTCCCCTGTCTCCTATATCCTGTCCCCTGTCCCCTCTCTCCTGTCCTCTGTCTCCTTAAGAGATCCGAGGCTTGTCTGTATTCTAGTAGAGGAGGCATAGTGTTAATCTGAATGATGTCTCTCTCTCTGTCTCTCCCTCTCTTTGTCTCTGTCTCTGTCTGTGTCTCTCAGCTAAGAAGCTGGGGGTGAGTGAGGTCCCTGTGGACGTGGTGAACCTGGTGTCCCACGCCACCCAGTCCCGCCTGCGGGCGCTGCTGGAGAAGGTGTCGGCCGTAGCTCAGCACCGGTCAGACGCCGGCAAGGTGACACACACACACACACACACAGAGACACACACACACACACAGAGAGACACACACACACACACACACAGAGACACACACACACACACACACACAGAGAGACACACACACACACACACACAGAGACACACACACACACAGAGAGAGACACATACACACACACACACACACACTCACACAGAGACACACACACACACACAGAGACACACATACACACAGAGACACACACACACACACACAGAGACACACACACACACACACAGAGACACACACACACATACAGAGAGACACATACACACACACACACACACACAGAGAGACACACACACACAGAGAGACACACACATACACACACATACATACACACACATACATACACACAGAGACACACACACACAGAGACACACACACACACACAGACACATCCATAGCTTTATATTTTATCTTAAAGGTGATCCATTATCTAAGATGAAGGTCAGGGTGGCCGCGGGTCCTTAAGGTGGACCGGTGTTAGATGTTTGTGCCGCAGGTCCTTAAGGTGGATCGGTGTTAGATGTTTGTGCCGCGGGTCCTTAAGGTGGACCGGTGTTAGATGTTTGTGCCGCGGGTCCTTAAGGTGGATCGGTGTTAGATGTTTGTGCCGCGGGTCCTTAAGGTGGATCGGTGTTAGATGGGTTTGTGCCGCGGGTCCTTAAGGTGGATCGGTGTTAGATGTTTGTGCCGCGGGTCCTTAAGGTGGATCGGTGTTAGATGTTTGTGCCGCGGGTCCTTAAGGTGGATCGGTGTTAGATGGGTTTGTGCCGCGGGTCCTTAAGGTGGATCGGTGTTAGATGTTTGTGCCGCGGGTCCTTAAGGTGGATCGGTGTTAGATGTTTGTGCCGCGAGTCCTTAAGGTGGACCGGTGTTAGATGGGTTTGTGCCGCGGGTCCTTAAGGTGGATCGGTGTTAGATGTGTCGTGTCTCGGCCAAATGGAGGCAATCAGTTCTCGAACGTTGTTTTCCGGTAGCTTAGCGCCGCGTTGTCACGGTAACCTACATGTCCTCTGCCTGACCAATCGGCTGACTTGAACCACTCCAGGTCCAATGCCTCACTCAACCAATCAAGCGGCTTCGGGGGCGGGTGTGGGCGTGGCCGTAGTCAGACAGGTGATACAGCGCTGGTTATAACGGGGGACGCAGGTTCAGGTTCAGAAGGCCTGGAAACAAGGAGTACTCTCGGTTAAGGTCGGTGAAGAGAACGCCGTCATGCATCGGAAGACTTTAAACCCCAGGCCAACGGGGATCAGAGCGCTGGGATCAGACCCCAAAGTAAACCCAGACTAGGTAACGGCCCGCCAGAAACCCGCCATCGCTACTTCCTGCTCCGCTAGACACACCTCAGAGGGGGTGGGGGTGCTGGGGACCGGGACGAGACACACCTCAGAGGGGATGGGGGGCTGAGGACCGGGACGAGACACACCTTAGAGGGGATGGGGGGCTGGGGTCCGGGACGAGACACACCTCAGAGGTGATGGGGGGGCTGGGGACCGGGACGAGACACACTTCAGAGGGGATGGGGGGGCTGGGGACCGGGACGAGACACACCTCAGAAGGGATGGGGGTGCTGAGGACCAGGACTAGACACACCTCAGAGGGGATGGGGGGGCTGGGGACCGGGATGAGACACACCTCAGAGGGGATGGGGTTGCTGGGGACCGGGACGAGACACACCTCAGAGGGGATGGGGGGGCTGGGGACCGGGACGAGACACACCTCAGAGGGGATGGGGTTGCTGGGGACCGGGACGAGACACCAGAGGGGATGGGGTTGCTGGGGACCGGGACTAGACACACCTCAGAGGGGATGGGGGGATGAAGGATGAGTTAGTGAGTGTTTGTTTTGACCGCCCTCTCCTCCAGGATGAAGGATGAGTTAGTGAGTGTTTGTTTTGTCCGCCCTCTCCTCCAAGATGAAGGATGCGTTAGTGAGTGTTTGTTTTGTCCGCCCTCTCCTCCAAGATGAAGGATGCGTTAGTGAGTGTTTGTTTTGTCCGCCCTCTCCTCTAGGATGAAGGATGAGTTAGTGAGTGTTTGTTTTGTCCGCCCTCTCCTCCAAGATGAAGGATGCGTTAGTGAGTGTTTGTTTTGTCCGCCCTCTCCTGTAGGATGAAGGATGAGTTAGTGTTTGTTTTGTCCGCCCTCTCCTCCAGGATGAAGGATGAGTTAGTGAGTGTTTGTTTTGTCCGCCCTCTCCTCCAGGATAGAGGATTAGTTAGTGAGTGTTTGTTTTGTCCGCCCTCTCCTCCAGGATGAAGGATGAGTTAGTGAGTGTTTGTTTTGTCCGCCCTCTCCTCCAGGATGAAGGATGCGTTAGTGAGTGTTTGTTTTGTCCGCCCTCTCCTCCAGGATGAAGGATGAGTTAGTGAGTGTTTGTTTTGTCCGCCCTCTCC
>CM057244.1:32650548-32653048 GCA_029931835.1 Etheostoma nigrum | reverse complement strand
TGTGTGTATGTGTGTGTGTGTGTGGTGGTGGGGGGCCGGGGGCGGCTGCAGGCAACCTTCAGCTGCAGGCCTGATCAGGCTTCAGATCCCCCCCGCCCCGCTGCCCTGCCCCGGGGCCGCAGCCTGTTATGAATACTCAGTATCTACGCTGCAGCTTCATTATCCTCTCTGCAAAACACACACAGCGTAACCTGCTTCAGTTTATTTATTGTCTGAGGTGATACTCTATTATTAGTAGCAAAACTTTATTTAAACCCTATTTCACCAAACCCACCAGACTCCATGTAAATAATCACTACTTTTAGCATGTATAGAGCAGCATATCTCCACCAGACTCCAAGTAAATAATCACTACTTTTAGCATGTATAGAGCAGCATATCTCCACCAGACTCCAAGTAAATAATCACTACTTTTAGCGTGTATAGAGCAGCATATCTCCACCAGACTCCATGTAAATAATCACTACTTTTAGCATGTATAGAGCAGCATATCTCCACCAGACTCCATGTAAATAATCACTGCTTTTAGCATGTATAGAGCAGCATATCTCCACCAGACTCCATGTAAATAATCACTACTTATAGCATGTATAGAGCAGCATATCTCCACCAGACTCCATGTAAATAATCACTACTTTTAGCATGTATAGAGCAGCATATGTCCACCAGACTCCATGTAAATAATCACTACTTTTAGCGTGTATAGAGCAGCATATCTCCACCAGACTCCATGTAAATAATCACTACTTTTAGTGTGTATAGAGCAGCATATCTCCACCAGACTGTTCTCGCTCCATACTGAACCAAATTTTGGATTTAGCGAATCAAGTTTTAAAGTAACAGACATACAGACACACCTGAGATGTCACATCCTGTAAAAGTGTTTTATATCTAATTCTTCTTCCCCCCCCCCAGGTGGCGTCCGGCTCAGGTGCCGGGTCCCCAGCAGCAGCGGCGTCTGCCTCGTCGTCGCGGCAACAGCTCCGTCAGCGAATCACACGAGTTAACCTCAGGGACTTCATCTTCTGCCTGGAGCAGGAGCGCTGCACGGCGCGCTCGCTCACACTCTACAAGGCGCTGCTGAAATGATGGAGAGGACAACGTTGACTGGACTGTCCTCCTCCTCAGAGTGTCTCCTTGTGTCCTCAGTGTCTCCTCATGTCCTCAGTCTCTTCACGTCCTTGCAGCTGCTTTTAACTTTTTAACGTCTTCAGCAGGTCCAGGCTCCATCTTCACGTCCCCGTTGTGATCTTTGCTGCGTTTTGGCGCGATCGGCCACCAGGTGGCGCTGTTTTCATTTTTAAAGATAATTGCCAACATCACAATGAATTTCCAACTCGTCCTAGACTGAGTCTGATCTGCATCAACGTCATGACAACAAGATGTCAGAAGGAGAATGACTAAAATAAAACCGTAGCGCTGCAGATGGAGCCTCAGCAACATCTAGTCTGGCTGGAAATGAACTTTAGGAAGCCGCTTTTTCTGATGAACTCTGGAGAGCGCGTCATATTTTAGGATTAATGGACCCGTGGGTCAGTTTACTGTCCCAGAATCATCTAGAAAATATATCTCAGAAGGTGGAAGCGGTGAATTTAACTTGTTTTTAATCATTAATAATGACTCAAAGTAGTGGGCCAATAATGTCAGAGCCAACAAACGGCTGGTGGATGTATGTTAGCAGCATACGGCTGGTGGATGTATGTTAGCAGCCGTCAGACCAGTTAGAATCACATCATGTTGTCATCATTGTGTGTGTGCGTGTGCGTGTGCGTCGGCAGACGTGAAAGGTTAAAGGACCAGTTCAACTTTTAGATAAATTCTCTGAGTGTCACATGTTCAGATTCCACTCTCATGTCCGTAAAGCTATCTTATCTTAGCATAAGGACTGGGAACAGCTAGCTTATCTTAGCATAAAGACTGGGAACAGCTAGCTTATCTTAGCATAAAGACTGGGAACAGCTAGCTTATCTTAGCATAAAGACTGGGAACAGCTAGCTTATCTTAGCATAAAGACTGGGAACAGCTAGCTTATCTTAGCATAAAGACTGGCAACAGCTAGCTTAGCATACACCTTTTAACGTGTTTCCAAACTCAGGTAATGAAAACAAAAAATCTGATTCCAAGTTTGAAACTTTGTTTCTCTGTTCTCAGTCTTTATGCTAAGCTAAGCTAACTGTTCTCAGTCTTTATGCTAAGCTAACCCGCTGTCTGTAGTTTCAGATGTTGAACTGTCCCTTTAACCCCCAGGGAGCCGGTTCTCCTGCAGACCCCCCCCCCCTCGTACTGTTTGGTTCTGGAATATCTGATCCAACAGCCCCCCCCCCCCCCAATCTAATAGTATCTAAGTCTGAACACCCCCCTTCGATGCCCCCCCCCCCCCCGGGTAGACTGACCGACCTCTTTTCTAATTATGATCCATAAAGTCTTGTGGGGGGGGGGGTGCCAGAGTTTCCCTGTCTGCTGTTTTTAAAGAAGAGTGTTTTACACCCCCCCCCCTCCT
>CM057244.1:32583048-32643048 GCA_029931835.1 Etheostoma nigrum | reverse complement strand
GCGTGTGTGTGCGTGTGTGCCAATGTGTGTAGCGATATTCCCAGACGATATTAATGTAGCGATATTCCCAGATGATATTAATATAGCGATATTCCCAGACGATATTAATGTAGTGAAATTCCCAGATGATATTAATGTCGGGATATTCCCAGATGATATTAATGTAGCGATATTCCCAGACGATATTAATGTAGTGAAATTCCCAGATGATATTAATGCAGCGATATTCCCAGATGATATTAATGCAGCGATATTCCCAGATGATATTAATGTAGCGATATTCCCAGATGATATTAATGTAGCGATATTCCCAGACGATATTAATGTAGTGAAATTCCCAGATGATATTAATGTAGCGATATTCCCAGACGATATTAATGTAGTGAAATTCCCAGATGATATTAATGCAGAGATATTCCCAGATGATGATAATGTAGCGATATTCCCAGATGATATTAATGTAGTGAAATTCCCAGATGATATTAATGCAGAGATATTCCCAGATGATGATAATGTAGCGATATTCCCAGACGATATTAATGTAGTGAAATTCCCAGATGATATTAATGCAGAGATATTCCCAGATGATATTAATATAGCGATATACCCAGATGATATTAATGTAGTGAAATTCCCAGATGATATTAATGTAGCGATATTCCCAGATGATATTAATGTAGCGATATTCCCAGACGATATTAATGTAGTGAAATTCCCAGATGATATTAATGTAGCGATATTCCCAGACGATATTAATGTAGTGAAATTCCCAGATGATATTAATGCAGAGATATTCCCAGATGATGATAATGTAGTGAAATTCCCAGATGATATTAATGTAGCGATATTCCCAGACGATATTAATGTAGTGAAATTCCCAGATGATATTAATGCAGCGATATTCCCAGATGATATTAATGTAGCGATATTCCCAGACGATATTAATGTAGTGAAATTCCCAGATGATATTAATGTAGCGATATTCCCAGACGATATTAATGTAGTGAAATTCCCAGATGATATTAATGCAGAGATATTCCCAGATGATATTAATATAGCGATATACCCAGATGATAATAATGTAGCGATATTCCCAGATGATATTAATGTAGTGATATTCCCAGATGATATTAATGTAGCGATATACCCAGATGATATTAATGTAGTGATATTCCCAGATGATATTAATGCAGAGATATTCCCAGATGATATTAATGTAGTGATATTCCCAGATGATATTAATGTAGCGATATTCCAAGATGATATTAATGTAGCGATATTCCCAGATGATATTAATGTATAGATATTCCCAGAAGATAATAATGTAGTGATATTCCCAGATGATATTAATGCAGAGCTATTCCCAGATGATATTAATATAGAGATATTCCCAGATGATATTAATGTAGCGATATTCCCAGATGATATTAATGTAGCGATATTCCCAGATGATATTAATGTAGCGATATTCCCAGACGATATTAATGTAGTGAAATTCCCAGATGATATTAATGTCGGGATATTCCCAGATGATATTAATGTAGCGATATTCCCAGATGATATTAATGTAGCGATATTCCCAGACGATATTAATGTAGTGAAATTCCCAGATGATATTAATGTAGCGATATTCCCAGACGATATTAATGTAGTGAAATTCCCAGATGATATTAATGCAGAGATATTCCCAGATGATATTAATGTCGGGATATTCCCAGATGATATTAATGTAGCGATATTCCCAGATGTTATTAATATAGAGATATTCCCAGATGATATTAATGTAGCGATATTCCCAGATGATATTAATGTAGTGATATTCCCAGATGATATTAATGTAGCGATATTTCCAGATGATATTAATGTAGCGATATACCCAGATGATATTAATGTAGCGATATTCCCAGATGATATTAATGTAGCGATATTCCCAGATGATATTAATGTAGCGATATTCCCAGATGATATTAATGTAGCGATATTCCCAGACGATATTAATGTAGTGATATTCCCAGATGATGATAATGTAGTGATATTCCCACATGATATTAATGTAGCGATATTCCCAGATGATATTAATGTAGTGATATTCCCAGATGATGATAATGTAGCGATATTCCCAGATGATGATAATGTAGTGATATTCCCAGATGATATTAATGCAGCGATATTCCCAGATGATGATAATGTAGAGATATTCCCAGATGATATTAATGTAGCGATATTCCCAGATGATGATAATGTAGTGATATTCCCAGATGATAATAATGTAGTGATATTCCCAGATGATATTAATGTAGTGATATTCCCAGATGATGATAATGTAGAGATATTCCCAGATGATAATAATGTAGTGATATTCCCAGATGATGATAATGTAGTGATATTCCCAGATGATATTAATGCAGCGATATTCCCAGATGATGATAATGTAGAGATATTCCCAGATGATATTAATGTAGCGATATACCCAGATGATATTAATGTAGTGATATTCCCAGATGATGATAATGTAGTGATATTCCCAGATGATATTAATGTAGTGATATTCCCAGATGATATTAATGTAGTGATATTCCCAGATGATATTAATGTAGTGATATTCCCAGATGATATTAATGCAGCGATATTCCCAGATGATATTAATGTACAGATATTCCCAGATGATAATAATGTAGTGATATTCCCAGATGATGATAATGTAGAGATATTCCCAGATGATAATAATGTAGTGATATTCCCAGATGATGATAATGTAGTGATATTCCCAGATGATATTAATGTAGTGATATTCCCAGATGATATTAATGTAGCGATATTCCCAGATGATATTAATGTAGCGATATTCCCAGATGATATTAATGTAGCGATATTCCCAGATGATATTAATGTAGTGATATTCCCAGATGATAATATTTTAGTGATATTCCCAGATGATAATAATGTAGTGATATATTCCCAGATGATAATAATGTAGTGATATTCCCAGATGATGATAATGTAGTGATATTCCCAGATGATATTAATGTAGTGACATTCCCAGATGATGATAATGTAGTGATATTCCCAGATGATGATAATGTAGTGATATTCCCAGATGATATTAATGTAGCAATATTCCCAGATGATATTAATGTAGCGATATTCCCAGATGATAATAATGTAGCAATATTCCCAGATGATATTAATGTAGTGATATTCCCAGATGTTATTAATGTAGTGATATTCCCAGATGATATTAATATAGAGATATTCCCAGATGATATTAATGTAGTGATATTCCCAGATGATATTAATGTAGTGATATATTCCCAGATGATATTAATGTAGCGATATTCCCAGATGATATTAATGTAGCGATATTCCCAGATGATATTAATAGAGCGATATTCCCAGATGATATTAATGTAGCGATATTCCCAGATGATGATAATAATGTAGTGATATTCCCAGTTGATAATAATGTAGCAATATTCCCAGATGTTATTAATGTAGTGATATTCCCAGATGTTATTAATGTAGTGATATTCCCAGATGATATTAATATAGAGACATTCCCAGATGATATTAATGTAGTGATATTCCCAGATGATATTAATGTAGTGATATTCCCAGATGATATTAATGTAGTAATATTCCCAGATGATATTAATATAGAGATATTCCCAGATGATATTAATGTAGTGATATTCCCAGATGATATTAATGTAGTGATATTCCCAGATGATATTAATTCAATTCAATTCAATTTTATTTATAGTATCAATTCATAACAAGAGTTATCTCAAGACACTTTACAAGGACCCAACAGTTCTAGTAGTTTCCTCCAGAGCAAGCAACAGTGCGACAGTGGCGAGGAAAAACTCCCCTTTGGGAAGAAACCTCGGACAGACCCAGGCTCTTGGTAGGCGGTGTCTGACGACCGGTTGGGGTTAGAATGAAGAGTGGCAATAACAGTCCCAAATAATAGTAGTTTGTAGTAGTTCTTTGTAGTAGTTCATGGCATAGCAGGGCACTGTGCAGCATTACAAGGCACAGCAGGACGTAGAAGGACGTAGCTGGGAAGGGAACGTGTAGCGGGACCATGGCGACAGCTGCTACCATGATTTTGGAGCCTCCCTGATCCGAGGAAACATGCTGGGAGAAAAAGAACAAAAGGACTTCGGGGAATGACTCCCCAGAGCGAGGTTAGTAACTAGGTTAGTAACTAGGTTAGTAACTAGGTTAGTAGCTAGGTTAGTAACAAGCATTTCTGGGACATAGATTCACACAAAATAGGAAGATAGAAAGATAGGAGAGAGGAGCTCAGTGTGTCGAAGGAAGTCCCCCAGCTGTCTAAAACTATTACAGCATAACTAAGAGAGACAGGGTAAAGAGAGGAGCCTGGTCAGGCTAGAACTCTCCCCAACCGGATCGGGCTGTATGCCAAGTCTCCCTTTAGTTTTAATATATATTAATGTAGTGATATTCCAGATGATATTAATGTAGTGATATTCCCAGATGATGATAATGTAGCAATATTCCCAGATGATAGTTAATGTAGTGATATTCCCAGATGATATTAATGTAGTGATATTCCCCGATGATAGTTAATGTAGTGATATTCCCAGATGATATTAATGTAGTGATATTCCCAGATGATATTAATCTAGTGATATTCCCACATGATATTAATGTAGCAATATTCCCAGATGATATTAATGCAGCGATATTCCCAGACAATATTAATGCAGCGATATTCCCAGATGATATTAATGCAGAGATATACCCAGATGATATTAATGCAGCGATATTCCCAGATGATGATAATGTAGTGATATTCCCAGATGATATTAATGTAGTAATATTCCCAGATGATATTAATGCAGCGATATTCCCAGATGATGATAATGTAGTGATATTCCCAGATGATATTAATGTAGTAATATTCCCAGATGATATTAATGCAGCGATATTCCCAGATGATGATAATGTAGTGATATTCCCAGATGATGATAATGTAGAGATATTCCCAGATGATAATAATGTAGTGATATTCCCAGATGATAATAATGTAGTGATATTCCCAGATGATAATAATGTAGTGATATTCCCAGATGATATTAATGCAGCGATATTCCCAGATGATGATAATGTAGTGATATTCCCAGATGATAATAATGTAGTGATATTCCCAGATGATAATAATGTAGTGATATTCCCAGATGATATTAATGCAGCGATATTCCCAGATGATGATAATGTAGTGATATTCCCAGATGATATTAATGCAGCGATATTCCCAGATGATGATAATGTAGTGATATTCCCAGATGATGATAATGTAGTGATATTCCCAGATGATGATAATGTAGAGATATTCCCAGATGATAATAATGTAGTGATATTCCCAGATGATGATAATGTAGTGAGATTCCCAGATGATATTAATGCAGCGATATTCCCAGATGATGATAATGTAGAGATATTCCCAGATGATAATAATGTAGTGATATTCCCAGATGATGATAATGTAGTGATATTCCCAGATGATATTAATGCAGCGATATTCCCAGATGATGATAATGTAGTGATATTCCCAGATGATGATAATGTAGTGATATTCCCAGATGATGACAATGTAGAGATATTCACAGATGATATTAATGTAGTGATATTCCCAGATGATGATAATGTAGTGATATTCCCAGATGATATTAATGCAGCGATATTCCCAGAGGATATTAATGTAGCGATATTCCCAGATGATATTAATATAGTGATATTCCCAGATGATATTAATGTAGTGATATTCCCAGATGATATTAATGTAGTGACATTCCCAGATGATATTAATGTAGTGATATTCCCAGATAATATTAATTCAATTCAATTCAATTTTATTTATAGTATCAATTCATAACAAGAGTTATCTCAAGACACTTTACAAGGACCCAACAGTTCTAGTAGTTTCCTCCAGAGCAAGCAACAGTGCGACAGTGGCGAGGAAAAACTCCCCTTTGGGAAGAAACCTCGGACAGACCCAGGCTCGTCTGACGACCGGTTGGGGTTAGAATGAAGAGTGGCAATAACAGTCCCAAAAAATAGTAGTTTGTAGTAGTTCTTTGTAGTAGTTCATGGCATAGCAGGACACTGTGCAGCATTACAAGGCACAGCAGGACGTAGCTGGACGTAGCTGGGAAGGGAACGTGTAGCGGGACCATGGCGACAGCTGCAGTCATGGTTTTGGAGCCTCCCTGATCCGAGGAAACATGCTGGGAGAAAAAGAACAAAAGGACTTCGGGGAATGACTCCCCAGAGCTAGGTTAGTAACTAGGTTAGTAACTAGGTTAGTAGCTAGGTTAGTAACTAGGTTAGTAACTAGGTTAGTAACTAGGTTAGTAACAAGCATTTCTGGGACATAGATGCACACAAAATAGGAAGATAGAAAGATAGGAGAGAGGAGCTCAGTGTGTCGAAGGAAGTCCCCCAGCTGTCTAAAACTATTACAGCATAACTAAGAGAGACAGGGTAAAGAGAGGAGCCTGGTCAGGCTAGAACTCTCCCCAACCGGATCGGGCTGTATGCCAAGTCTCCCTTTAGTTTTAATATATATTAATGTAGTGATATTCCAGATGATATTAATGTAGTGATATTCCCAGATGATATTAATGTAGTGATATTCCCAGATGATATTAATGTAGTGATATTCCCAGATGATATTAATCTAGCGATATTCCCAGATGATATTAATGTAGGGATATTCCCAGACAATATTAATGCAGCGATATTCCCAGATGATGATAATGTAGTGATATTCCCAGATGATGATAATGTAGTGATATTCCCAGATGATAATAATGTAGTGATATTCCCAGATGATGATAATGTAGTGATATTCCCAGATGATATTAATGCAGCGATATTCCCAGATGATGATAATGTAGTGATATTCCCAGATGATATTAATGCAGCGATATTCCCAGATGATGATAATGTAGTGATATTCCCAGATGATAATAATGTAGCAATATTCCCAGATGTTATAATTTAGTGATTTTCCCAGATGATATTAATATAGAGATATTCCCAGATGATATTAATGTAGTGATATTCCCAGATGATATTAATGTAGTGATATTCCCAGATGATATTAATGTAGCGATATTCCCAGATGATATTAATGGCAGACTGGTCAGAGATCAATACATTCATGATTTCATTTTCTTGTTGCTTGTCCTTCTCTAATAAAGGACAGTTTGTGTTACTCCTTAATATGTAGGCCTAATGTTTTTTTATTATAGCTTACATTGGTTTCATAACCTTCTCATTAGCCTCCCATCCCTGGACCAATAACGAGGCCTATATACAGTACGTATGTAGTGGAGTTATCATTCACCATACCGGGAATATAATACATTTTATTTATATAGTGTTTACATGGTAGACTAAATAATAATACATTATATTTATATAGTGCTTTACATGGTAGGCTAAATAATAATACATTTTATTTATATAGTGCTTTACATGGTAGACTAAATAATAATACATTTTATTTATATAGTGCTTTACATGGTAGGCTAAATAATAATACATTTTATTTATATAGTGCTTTACATGGTAGACTAAATAATAATAATACATTGTATTTATATAGTGTTTACATGGTAGGTTAGTCAAAGACACTTTACAGTAAAACCAGCACATTTATTACATAAAAACAGAAACATGAAACTATATTTAAAGCAATTAAAACACAGTGTAGCCTACAACTTAGTAAAAATGTGGAGTGACTATAGGCTAAGGAAATATTTTTACACCCTCACACATTAAGTCAGGTCCGCTATGTTGGGCTTTTTCTCTCCGTTTGATAAGAGCCGTATTTCCCTTTTTGCATATTATA
Organism: Etheostoma nigrum; assembly: GCA_029931835.1. Lineage (NCBI taxonomy): Eukaryota > Metazoa > Chordata > Actinopteri > Perciformes > Percidae > Etheostoma > Etheostoma nigrum. Next base: position 32,635,163 of record CM057244.1, on the reverse strand, counting down.
TCTTCTCCATCCATCCATCCATCTTCATCCACTTATCCGGTATCGGGTTGCGGGGGCAGCAGCTCCAGTAGGGGACCCCAAACTTCCCTTTCCCGAGCCACATCAACCAGCTCCGACTGGGGGATCCTGAGGCGTTCCCAGGCCAGGTTGGAGATATAATCTCTCCACCTAGTCCTGGGTCTTCCCCGAGGCCTCCTCCCAGCTGGACGCGCCTGGAACACCTCCCTAGGGAGGCGCCCAGGAGGCATCCTTACCAGATGCCCAAACCACCTCAACTGGCTCCTTTCGACGCGAAGGAGCAGCAGCTCTACTCCGAGCTCCTCTCGGATGACTGAGGTTCTCACCCTATCTCTAAGGGAGACGCCAGCGACTGGATTTAGGAGTTCCTCAAAGTGCTCCTTCCACCGCTCTATTACCTCCCCAGTTGAGGTCAACAACGTCCCATCCTTACTGTATACAGCTTGGATGATCGCTCGCTTCCCCCTCCTGAGGTGGCGAACGGTTTTCCAGAAGCACCTTGGTGCCGACCGAAAGTCCTTCTCCATGTCTTCTCCGAACTTCTCCCACACCCGCTGCTTTGCCTCTGTCACGGCAGAGGCTGCCGCCCTTCGGGCCCGTCGGTACCTTGCAACTGCCTCCGGAGTCCTCCGGGATAACATATCTCGGAAAGACTCCTTCTTCAGTCGGACGGCTTCCCTGACCACCGGTGTCCACCAGGGTGTTTGTGGGTTACCGCCCCTTGAGGCACCTAAGACCCTAAGACCACAGCTCGCCGCCGCAGCTTTAGCAATGGAAACTTTGAACATTGTCCACTCAGGTTCAATGCCCCCAGCCTCCACAGGGATGCCCGAAAAGCTCCGCCGGAGGTGTGAGTTGAAAGTCCGTCGGACAGGGGCCTCCTCCAGATGTTCCCAATTTACCCGCAATACGCGTTTGGGCTTACCAGATCTGTCCAGAGTCCTCCCCCATCCCCTGACCCAACTCACCACCAGATGGTGATCAGTTGACAGCTCCGCCCCTCTCTTCACCCGAGTGTCCAAAACACACGGCCTCAGATCAGATGAAACGATTATAAAATCGATCATTGACCTTTGGCCTAGGGTGCTCTGGACCACGTACACTTATGAGCACCCTAGGGTGCTCTGGTACCACGTACACTTATGAGCATCCCTATGTTCGAACATGGTGTTTGTTATGGACAATCCATGACTAGCACAGAAGTCCAACAACAGACAACCACTCTGGTTCAGATCAGGGAGGCCGTTCCTCCCAATCCCGCCTCTCCAAGTATCTCCATCATCACCCACGTGTGCGTTGAAGTCCCCCAGCAGAACTATGGAGTCCCCTACTGGAGCCCCATACAGGACTCCATTCAGGGTCTCCAAGAAGGCCAAATACTCCAAACTCTTGTTTGGTGCATATGCACAAACAACAGTCAGAGTTTCCCCCCCATCACCCGCAGGCGTAGGGAGGCGACCCTCTCGTCCACCGGGGTAAACTCCAACCCAGCGGCGCTCAGCCGGGGGCTTGTGAGTATCCCCACACCCGCCCGGCGCCTCACACCCTGGGCAACTCCGGAGTAGGACAGAGTCCAACCCCTATCCAGGAGTACGGTTCCAGAACCGAGACTGTGCGTAGAAGTAAGCCCCACCAGATCTAACTGGTAGCACTCCACCTCCCGCACAAGTTCCGGCTCCTTTCCCCCACAGAGAGGTGACATTCCACGTCCCCAGAGCCAGCCTCTGCCGGTCTGGTCCGTCGAAGCCCCTGACCTTCGCTGCCACCCATTTGGCAGCGCACCTGACCCCACTGGTTCCTCCCACAGGTGGTGTGCCCATGAGATGGAGAGAGAGGTGCCATGTAGCTTTTTCGGGCTGTGCCCGACCGGGCTCCGTGGCAAACCCGGCCACCAGGCGCTCGCTGATGAGCGCGCCGTCTGGGCCTGGCTCCAGACAGGGGGCCCCGGGCCTCCTCCGGTCAGGGTCCCTCGATCTCTTCCTCGTTTTTTCATAGGATTTTCGAACCATTCTTTGTCTGGCCCCTCTCCTGAGACCACTTTGCCATGGGAGACCCTACCAGCAGTACAAAGCTCCAGACAACACAGCCCTCAGGTTCATAGGGACACACAAACCTCTCCACCACGATAAGGTGATGGTTCCCGGAGATATCTTCTCCTCCTCGTTACTTTCCATATTATATCTTCACCTCCTCGTTACTTTCCATATTATATCTTCTCCTCCTCGTTACTTTCCATATTATATTCTTCTCCTCCTCGTTACTTTCCATATTATATTCTTCTCCTCCTCGTTACTTTCCATATTATATCTTCACCTCCTCGTTACTTTCCATATTATATTCTTCACCTCCTCGTTACTTTCCATTAGAAGCTGCTGCTCATTGGGTGAAACATATGGCGCATGCGTCTTCTCCATCTCTGCATCAGTAAATCTGATCGATACCGTGGTCTGGTTAAGAAAGCCGTGAACGTGCACTTATCCCAGCTATCTCCACCTGGCTGGACATAGCTCCACCTGTTCATCCTGGTTATCTCCACCTGGCTGGACATAGCTCCACCTGTTCATCCTGGTTATCTCCACCTGGCTGGACATAGCTCCACCTGTTCATCCTGGTTATCTACACCTGGCTGGACATAGCTTCACCTGTTCATCCTGGCTATCTACACCTGGCTGGACATAGCTCCACCTGTTCATCCTGGCTATCTACACCTGGCTGGACGTAGCTCCACCTGTTCATCCCGGTTATCTACACCTGGCTGGACATAGCTTCACCTGTTCGTCCTGGTTATCTACACCTGGCTGGACATAGCTTCACCTGTTCATCCTGGTTATCTACACCTGGCTGGACATAGCTCCACCTGTTCATCCTGGTTATCTCCACCTGGCTGGACATAGCTCCACCTGTTCATCCTGGCTATCTACACCTGGCTGGACATAGCTCCACCTGTTCATCCTGGTTATCTACACCTGGCTGGACATAGCTCCACCTGTTCATCCCGGTTATCTACACCTGGCTGGACATAGCTCCACCTGTTCATCCCGGTTATCTACACCTGGCTGGACATAGCTCCACCTGTTCATCCTGGTTATCTACACCTGGCTGGACATAGCTCCACCTGTTCATCCTGGTTATCTCCACCTGGCTGGACATAGCTCCACCTGTTCATCCTGGTTATCTACACCTGGCTGGTCATAGCTTCACCTGTTCATCCTGGCTATCTACACCTGGCTGGACATAGCTTCACCTGTTCATCCTGGTTATCTACACCTGGCTGGACATAGCTTCACCTGTTCATCCTGGTTATCTACACCTGGCTGGACATAGCTCCACCTGTTCATCCTGGTTATCTCCACCTGGCTGGACATAGCTCCACCTGTTCATCCTGGCTATCTACACCTGGCTGGACATAGCTCCACCTGTTCATCCTGGTTATCTACACCTGGCTGGACATAGCTCCACCTGTTCATCCTGGTTATCTACACCTGGCTGGACATAGCTCCACCTGTTCATCCTGGTTATCTACACCTGGCTGGACATAGCTCCACCTGTTCATCCTGGTTATCTACACCTGGCTGGACATAGCTCCACCTGTTCATCCTGGTTATCTACACCTGGCTGGACATAGCTCCACCTGTTCATCCCGGTTATCTACACCTGGCTGGACATAGCTTCACCTGTTCATCCTGGTTATCTACACCTGGCTGGACATAGCTCCACCTGTTCATCCTGGTTATCTACACCTGGCTGGACATAGCTCCACCTGTTCATCCTGGTTATCTACACCTGGCTGGACATAGCTCCACCTGTTCATCCTGGATATCTTTATTCTACTTTCGTGCAACAGGCCCCAGGATTCATTTAATATATCAATATTAATACAATAATATTAATACGTTTCCTCCATCCAGTGAAAATGATTCTGAGTGAATATTTGAATGAAAGCTGCTGTTGCCATGGAGATTTAATATTTTTATTTTAATATTTTTCTAGAAGCGAAGATGTAGAATGTTTTCATTTGTGTTCCTTCAAAATAAAACAAGTTCAAATTCAAAAACAAACTGTATTTACTCTGAGAAGCATCAACACCACGGACAAGGTAAGAAAGACAATATATTATTATATATATATTATAATATTATATATATTATATACAGTATATTATATATATTATTTACAGTATATCATATATATTATATACAGTATATTATATATATTATACATTATAATATACAGTATATTATACTGTATATAATATATATAATATATATATATTAGTATAATTCTCTATGAATGAAGGTTATTGTAGTAAAACTAAATGTCAAATCTTTGTCTGTTTTGGACCCGGGAGAACAATGTAGTGAAGTAGTAGAAAAGTACCTCAAAATTATACTTGTTAAAGTACTTTCTGACTGTATCAAACTGCAGTAGCGTGTAAACGGAGATGATTTATCTTTAAAAACCTTTTAACCAGATTACCGTAAACGTTTACTAATAAGTCTCCATGCTGCTGAAAGTCATTTCCTGTTTGGGATGAAGACGTCTCTGCTGATTGGCTGGCGCCGTAGAGACTGAATGTGTTTCCCTCTGAGCAGGAAGTGATGTAAATGTAAATGTAAATGTGCTGTATTTATATAGTGCTTTTCTAGTCTGAACGACTACTCAAAGCGCTTTTACATAGTACAGGAACCATTCACCATTCACACACATTCATACACTGTGGCCGAGGCTGCCGTACAAGGTGCCATCTGCTCATCAGATAAACACTGCACACACATTCACACTCCGATGACACAGCATCGGGGGCAACTCGGGGTTCAGTGTCTTGCCCAAGGACACTTCGACATGGGACCGCAGGGCCAGGAATTGAACCACCAACCTTCCAATTGGCAGGCAACCACTCTACCACTGAGCCACAGCCGCCCCAAGTGATGTCAGGCTGCCAGCAGGAAGTGATGTCAGGCTGCGAGCAGCAGAAGAAGAAGCTGGAGGACCAGCCGGTTCTGATCCACGGTCTGAGCGTGGACCGGTACCGAGAGATCTACAACGCGGTGCTGCAGCCGCCGGCGCTCGCCGCGCTTGCCGCCGCCGGCCAGGCGGTGAGACAAAATACACTATATATATAACATATACTACATAATATATAATATATACTACATAATATATAATCTATACTACATATACTACATAATATATACTACATATACTACATAATATATAATATATACTACATAATATATAATATATACTACATAATATATAATATATACTACATATACTACATAATATATACTACATATACTACATAATATATAATATATACTACATAATATATAATATATACTACATATACTACATAATATATACTCCATATACTACATAATATATAATATATACTACATAATATATACTACATATACTACATAATATATACTACATATACTACATAATATATAATATATACTACAAATACTACATAAGGATGTGTATACATAATAATATATAATATATACTACATATACTACATAAGGATGTGTATACATAATATATACAACATATACTACATAAGGATGTGTATTTATAATATATATTCTATGATGGTGCGTTCAAGGACTACGTGGCCCAGTTTAATAACATATATATTCTATGATGGTGCGTTCAAGGACTACGTGGCCCAGGCCCAGGAGCTGAAACAGTCTCTGTGGGTGAAGCTGAGCCGTCCTCGGTTGCAGGAGACAGTCGGAGACGACGGACGCGTCACCGTCACAGAAGTCCTGGACCTGACGTAATCTGGACTCTGGTCCAGCAGGTCCCAATAAATAAAGTCTCTGTAGTCCCCCCCCCGCCAGCCTTCAGCCGTGATATGCATCAGATAAAGGTCATTCAAAGGTCATTCGTAATGTTAATGTTCAAAATGCAGAATTACAGAAGTGGTGCCTTTAAGGGCCGGTTATGGTGCCTTTAAGGACCCTTTAAGGGCCAGTTATGGTGCCTTTAAGGACCCTTGCCTTTAAGGACCCTTTAAGGGCCGGTTATGGTGCCTTTAAGGACCCTTTAAGGGCCAGTTATGGTGCCTTTAAGGACCCTTGCCTTTAAGGACCCTTTAAGGGCCGGTTATGGTGCCTTTAAGGACCCTTTAAGGGCCGGTTATGGTGCCTTTAAGGGTCGGTTATGGTGCCTTTAAGGACCCTTTAAAGGCCGGTAATGGTGCCTTTAAGGACCCTTTAAGGGCCGGTTATGGTGCCTTTAAGGACCCTTTAAAGGCCGGTAATGGTGCCTTTAAGAACCGGTAATGGTGCCTTTAAGGACCCTTTAAGGGCCGGTTATGGTGCCTTTAAGGACCCTTTAAAGGCCGGTAATGGTGCCTTTAAGGACCGGTAATGGTGCCTTTAAGGGTCGGTTATGGTGCCTTTAAGGACCCTTTAAGGGCCGGTTATGGTGCCTTTAAGGGCCGGTTATGGTGCCTTTAAGGACCCTTTAAAGGCCGGTAATGGTGCCTTTAAGAACCGGTATTGGTGCCTTTAAGGACCCTTTAAGGGCCGGTTATGGTGCCTTTAAGGACCCTTTAAAGGCCGGTAATGGTGCCTTTAAGGACCGGTAATGGTGCCTTTAAGGGTCGGTTATGGTGCCTTTAAGGACCCTTTAAGGGCCGGTTATGGTGCCTTTAAGGACCCTTTAACCTCTTTACAAACACTTGAAAATCCATGCTTTTCTCGCCTAAATTTTTACCCCCAAAAAAGTGATGCAGTTCCCACATCCTTTACCCTCTGGGATGACCCTGAGGTCATTGGGAAGTTAACACTCTCAACTTTGTGTTTCTAGTGTCAGTGTGACATTAGGCCTTACTGACACAGAGCTAAAGAGGTTAGAATAGAGAATTTCTATTTCCGTCCAAGTAAATCAACTGTAAAATGATTAAAAAACACTACTGTAAGCATATTACATGGGCTACATACAAAAATAGTACCCTAGCCACATGTCTCAACTTAAAACAGAAAAAATCCAGAAAAAAATTACTCAGAAAATGGATTTTATATGAATTTATTTCTGCAGATATGTCCGTGCGTTTTTCTTATTTCCTTTCAGAAAAAAAGCCCAAAAAGTGCAAAATACAAAACTTCAGATTAAAAAACACATCCACATCACTCACACACATACCTAAAATAACTACATGCATACATTTATAGAAATAAGTTATTATAATTTGATGAAATGCCATGAGAAGGCCTTATTTTTGCTTTGACACAGCTGGAGTCATCACAGGGTTAACATTTTCTGGTCATGTTTGGTATCAATCAACTCGTCTTCTTATTGGCTACACAGGGAGGCCAGTTTCATAACCTTGACTTCTAACTGGTAGGGAATACTGTCAATCTTCCCAAGTCCCTCCTCTGTAAACCCTGCAACTTGATTGGCTTCCATAAGGGACAACTCAGGTAACAGTAGACGGATTGGCTGAAAAAAGCTGTCACTCAATTCCTTAGGATTCAGGCTATTCGGCTGTGTGCAAAGATCCAATGTGGCAGCTTCAGGGCAGGCGGCAGGAGCGATCAAAATCCAGAAATGATGGACTGTTGAGTTTTGTTTACGAGGAAACTCGGCCAGAATCTACAAGATTGTGAGGGGACCAGCTTGTTTTGGATTAAAAGGATTGGATGTACTTATTCTTTGAACTGTTGGCGATGTAGGAAAAAAGAGTTTATGGCGATCTTTCACCGCTGTGGATGAAGACACGAGGAAACAGGTAGGGATGCACGCTCGACTTTAGAATCTTTCTGTGTTTATTTACTTCATAACATGATTATAACCGCTGTAAGTCACCTTATGCTTTGGGCTTAATGGAATCATGAGACTTTAAGCTTTCTAATGATGTGCTGCATGAGCGTGTTTATGAAGATTTAATGCTTGCAATTTATGAGTGAAGAAAACGTTGCCTTTAAGGACCCTTTAAGGGCCGTTTATGGTGCCTTTAAGGACCCTTTAAGAGCCGGTTATGGTGCCTTTAAGAACGCTTTAAGGATCAGTTATGGTGCCTTTAAGAACCCTTTAAGGACTGGTTATGGTGCCTTTAAGGACTGGTTATTGTGCCTATAAGGACCGGTTATGGTGCCTTTAAGGACCCTTTAAGGGCCGGTTATGGTGCCTTTAAGGACCCTTTAAGGGCCGGTTATGGTGCCTTTAAGAACGCTTTAAGGATTGGTTATGGTGCCTTTAAGGACTGGTTATGGTGCCTTTAAGGACCGGTTATTGTGCCTATAAGGACCGGTTATTGTGCCTATAAGGACCGGTTATGGTGCCTTTAAGGACCGGTGAGTATGTATCTGATAAGCAGGTGTGTAGATGTGTGTGTATCTGTAGTTTCTATGAAGAGAACTACAACCTCTGAGCTGTTGACTTCCTGTCTCCGTCCATTATGACGTCTTCAAGGTGGAGTCCAGGGAGACACGATCCGCCGGGAGCACCGGGACTTTTATTGTGAAAATCAACAGGATCTTTTATTTTGTTTCTGTACTCGACTTCCTGTCCCCACTATCAGCTGTGTGCTGTGTGTCTAGAGACATCTGAAAACATCTAGAGAAGTCTGAAGACATCTAGAGACGTCTAGAGACATCTGAAGATGCCCCCCCCCCCGAGGACACAGTGAATAACAGTCTGGAGACCCCCCCCCCCCCGAGGACACAGTGAATAACAGTCTGGAGACCCCCCCCCCGAGGACACAGTGAATAACAGTCTGGAGACGCGTCTCTTGTCTTCAGAACATAATTTAATAACATGAAATCCAACATGTAAAAACCACAGTGAAGGACTCGGCTCCTGGTCCATCATCAGAGATACACATCTATATACTTATATATATATATATACACACACGTAGTATATGCAGTACACATACTATATACTATATGTATATGTATATATACACACTATAGAGAGATATCCGGTAGAATTTATTGGACATCAGAAAAACATGTCATGTCCCGTCTCCGTCCCCGCGTCTCTGGGAGTGTCTCCGAGCAAAAGAAAAGAGTTTCCGGGTTGGGGGGGGGGCAGCATCCTTAAAAAAATACACTGCTGGAGGGGGGGGGGGGGGCACAGGTCATACCCCCCATACACACAGCTGGAGGGGGGGGGGCACAGGTCATACCCCCCATACACACTGCTGGAGGGGGGGGGGCACAGGTCATACCCCCCATACACACTGCTGGGGGGGGGGGGGCACAGGTCATACCCCCCATACACACAGCTGGAGGGGGGGGGGGCACAGGTCATACCCCCCATACACACTGCTGGAGGGGGGGGGGCACAGGTCATACCCCCCATACACACTGCTGGAGGGGGGGGGGGGCACAGGTCATACCCCCCATACACACTGCTGGAGGGGGGGGGGGGCACAGGTCATACCCCCCATACACACTGCTGGAGGGGGGGGGGGGCACAGGTCATACCCCCCATACACACTGCTGCCCCCCCCCCCTCCACACACACACACACACACACAGACAGGCCCAACCAATCAAAAGGAGGAAATGATCCAAATGACAGCTCAGCAGCTGATACTTACGGCCCGGCGTCCCGGCATGGCGGTGTCCCGCAGGAGGACGCCGTCTTACCTCGTCTCATCTGTCTCTCGGACCATGTCCACACGCACAGACCCCCCCCACCCCGCCCCCCCAACACCAGGACCATATCCTGAGCTTCACGCGCAGCGCTGTTCAGCTTCGAGGACTCTCTAATATCTCTAATATCTGATTAATATCTGATTAATATCTCTAATATCACCATAACAAGTCCTTAAAAACTTCTTTTGGGGGGTTGAAAAAAGTGGGAAAACTTTAAGAAAAAAATATAAATATTTAGAATTTTTTTTAATATTAAATAATTTTTTTTAATATTTAAAAAAACATATTTAGGAAAGAAGTATTATATTTTAAAATGAAATGTTAAAAGATTTTTAGGGGAAAAGGTTAAATATTTTAGGGACATAACTCCTCTGGAGTCAGATCTTACATTATTAATAATGAATAATTATGAATAAATAATTAATAATTATTAATAATAACGCAGCAGGTTACGGTTCGCGGAGCGAGTTCTCTGAGAAAGGAGAGAGTTGGAGAGCCGGGGGGAGGGGGGGGGGGGATTATGAACGGGACATTTATGAATGGGCCCCCCCATTCATAAACGTCCCGTTGAGTAGGGAGGGTTGGGGGGCTATGAACGTGGGGGGAGGGGGTTATGACCAGGGATTAGGAGCGGGGGGGAGGGGGTTATGACCAGGGATTAGGAGCGGGGGGGGGAGAGGGGGGCTATGACCAGGGATTAGGAGCGGGGGGGAGAGGGGGGCTATGACCAGGGATTAGGAGCGGGGGGGAGAGGGGGGCTATGACCAGGGATTAGGAGCGGGGGGGAGGGGGTTATGACCAGGGATTAGGAGCGGGGGTGGGGGGGGGGGGGTTATGACCAGGGATTAGGAGCGGGGGGGGGGGGAGAGGGGGGTTATGACCAGGGATTAGGAGCGGGGGGGAGGGGGTTATGACCAGGGATTAGGAGCGGGGGGAGGGGGTTATGACCAGGGATTAGGAGCGGGGGGGAGAGGGGGGTTATGACCAGGGATTAGGAGCGGGGGGGAGAGGGGGGTTATGACCAGGGATTAGGAGCGGGGGGGAGGGGGTTATGAATGGGACGTTATATACGGGGGGTTATGAGCAGGTTTTATGGGTGGGGGGTATGAGCGGCATTTATGGGGGGAGGGGTTCCTGACGGCGCCCAGTAGCTGCAGGATATGGTCTCTGGTCTTTCAGGGACGGGGGTCAGGGAGACCGGGTGCGTGTGACTCGTCTACAGCCAATCAGATCTCTCTGTGTGTCTCTGAGTTTGAGTCTGGGGGGGGGGGAGTGTCACTGATCTTCTGTCTGTAAACTGAGACTCACTGTGTCCGCCTGCGGGGGGGACACCTGTCCTCCGGGGGGGGACACCTGTCCACCAGCTGACACCTGTCCACCAGCTGATCACTGAGACTCACTCCCACCTGTTGACATCGGTCCAGGAGACGCCGCAGACGCTCAGAGGAGGGGGGGCCTTCTGCAGCCTCGAACAGCAGCCGCTGGGGGGGGACAGAGGGAGAGAAAGGGAGGGGGGCCGAGAGAGGGAGGGAGAGGAGGAGGATAGGAGACAGGGAGAGGAGGATGGGAGACAAGGGGGGAGAGAGAGGGGGGCCGAGAGAGGGAGGGAGAGGAAGAGGATAGGAGACAGGGAGAGGAGGATGGGAGACAAGGGGGGGACAGAGAGGGGGGCCGAGAGAGGGAGGGAGAGGAGGATGGGAGACGGGGGGGAGAGAGAGACACAGACGGAGGAGAGGGGCCAAGAAAGGAAGGGAGAGAGAGGGAGGGGTGGGGACAAAGGAAGGGGGGGGGACAGAACGAGGGGGGGACAGAAGGAGAGGAAGTGAGGATGGGGGGGTAGTAGGTGAACATGCGAGTAAACGACACAAAGGCCTCATTCACACGTGTCACTTCCTGTGTTACATCATGTTGTGTGTGTGTGTGTGTGTGTGTGTGTGTGATAAATTAAATTACATGTTTCCAAAGGGCAGCACACAGCGGGAGGTTGTGGAGAGCCTGTTGGTACAGGAGACGCACCTAGGACAGAGAGACAGAGACATAAAGGGGGAAGAGGAGGAGAGGAAGAGGAGAAGGAGAGGAGGAGAAGGAGAGGAAGAGGAGGAGGAGGAGAGGAAGAGGAGGAGGAGGAGAGGAAGAGGAGGAAGAGAGGAAGAGGAGGAGAGGAAGAGGAGACGCGGAGCGCCCAGTCAGTCAACAGAACAAACATAAGAGGCAGAGCGGAATCAAACCACCTCCCTTTGTTTAGAGGACCTGCAGGACTGAGTCCCCTCCTCCCACCACCCTGCCAACCAGACTCCATGCACCTCCTGGAGGTTTTAACAGGACTGTGAGGTCCCTCCATCTCTAACTCACCTCAGACGAATTGTTCAGCTCCCTCTCCACAGCGATCGCTCTGAGAGAAACAAACAGCCACAGTCAAAGTTAAAGGGTAACTTTGGTTTTATTCCTCAACTTGGACTCTATTTTCCCATGTTTGGGTATCTAAGTGAATGATGGAAGTGTCTGACAACATTATGGGATGGATCCCTACAGAGATAGACCTTTTAGTTAAAGAGGAAGATCCTTTTAGTTTAACATGAAACAGCCCCGACATCACCATCACCAAACCCACCAGACTCCATGTAAATAATCACTACTTTTAGCGTGTATAGAGCAGCATATCTCCACCAGACTCCATGTAAATAATCACTACTTTTAGCGTGTTTTTAGCGTGGAGATATGCTGCTCTATACACGCTAAAAGTAGTGATTATTTTTATCCGGTGGGTTGGTGATGGTGAGTTGGGGGCTGTTTCATGTGAAACTAAAAGGATTCTCAGTGTGTTGTTGTGTTGCACTCACATCTTCCAGTTGGCCAAACACCTGGGAGCGTGACTGCTCAGCATCCGCACCTGGAACTTGAGGTGTTCGATGTTCCCGTCCTGCCACTCCTGATGCAGCAACCTGGGCAGCAACAACTCAACTCAGAAGGCAACACAGACCCCTAGGGTAGGCAACACAGACCCCTAGGGCTAGGCAACACAGACCCCTAGGGTAGGCAACACAGACCCCTAGGGTAGGCAACACAGACCCCTAGGGCTAGGCAACACAGACCCCTAGGGTAGGCAACACAGACCCCTAGGGTAGGCAACACAGACCCCTAGGGTAGGCAACACAGACCCCTAGGGTAGGCAACACAGACCCCTAGGGTAGGCAACACAGACCCCTAGGGCTAGGCAACACAGACCCCTAGGGCTAGGCAACACAGACCCCTAGGGTAGGCAACACAGACCCCTAGGGTAGGCAACACAGACCCCTAGGGCTAGGCAACACAGACCCCTAGGGTAGGCAACACAGACCCCTAGGGCTAGGCAACACAGACCCCTAGGGTAGGCAACACAGACCCCTAGGGCTAGGCAACACAGACCCCTAGGGTAGGCAACACAGACCCCTAGGGTAGGCAACACAGACCCCTAGGGTAGGCAACACAGACCCCTAGGGTAGGCAACACAGACCCCTAGGGTAGGCAACACAGACCCCTAGGGTAGACAACACAGACCCCTAGGGCTAGGGAATACACCGATGTGTGTGTGCGTGTGTGTGTGTGTACCTCAGGCCTAGTTCAATGTTGTTGGGCATGGCGTATCTCAGCCTCTCCAGAACAGGTGCATGCTGGGACTGCGGCAGACAGCTGAGGTAGAGAGTCACCACCTGGAGAGCCAATCAGCACGCAGCATTTCAGACAAAAACAAAACAACATTACTGAGACAGAGACGTGTCGAGGACGGCGTCCGTCCCACCTTGTTGTGGAAGCTGTAGCAGCTCCAGAATTCGGCCGGGTTGAAGGGGACAACGAGACGGGACGGGACGGTGCTGAGACACCGCTGGACCAGGTCTGAGAACCGCTTGGACTGACTGCTGCTGAACACCAGGTAACTGGGGACAGAGACACAGAGGACATTCAGGTAACTGGGGACAGACACAGAGAGGACAGGTAACTGTGGACAGAGACAGATAAAGACTCACTCCATCCAGAGCTTGTGCAGCTCGTCCCGCTGCATGTTCGTCCCCAGCGCTCTCTCGAAGGCGTCCACTGCGTCCTCCACGGAGCCATGCAGCCACTGCCAGCAACTGCAACAACCAATCAGAATCATGCAACGCCACCACTAACAGGGACGTTGTAGAGCGTCCTCTAGTGGACAGACTATGCAACGCCACCACTAACAGGGACGTTGTAGAGCGTCCTCTGGTGGACAGACTATGCAACGCCATCACTAACAGGGACGTTGTAGAGCGTCCTCTGGTGGACAGACTATGCAACGCCATCCCTAACAGGGACGTTGTAGAGCGTCCTCTGGTGGACAGACTATGCAACGCCATCACTAACAGGGACGTTGTAGAGAGTCCTCTGGTGGACAGACTATGGAGGTTAACTAGTTATAATGATAACAAAGGTGGTGTACCAGTGGATTAGGTGGAGGTATGGCATCTGATGACTCAGCGTCTCCTGCAGCTCGGTGCTGATTGGCCGTCTCAGCAGATCCTCGGTGGGGAAACCAAGGATGTGTCTGCAGGGAGGAAACAACAACCGCTCATCTAAAAGTCTGCAAGAGTTCAAAATCCCTGAGAATCAGGTTGACTCTGAACGCACCGCAGGACGTCCACGGGCTTCTTCTGACTCTGCTCGTCATCGCACAGCGACAGAATGAATCCTCGGAACAGAGGAGTGATGGCGCTTGACTTGTCCTGTAACACAACATGATGCTAAAAGTAGTGATTATTTACATGGAGTCTGGTGGAGATATGCTGCTCTATACACGCTAAAAGTAGTGATTATTTACATGGAGTCTGGTGGAGATATGCTGCTCTATACACGCTAAAAGTAGTGATTATTTACATGGAGTCTGGTGGAGATATGCTGCTCTATACACGCTAAAAGTAGTGATTATTTACATGGAGTCTGGTGGAGATATGCTGCTCTATACATGCTAAAAGTAGTGATTATTTACATGGAGTCTGGTGGAGATATGCTGCTCTATACACACTAAAAGTAGTGATTATTTACATGGAGTCTGGTGGAGATATGCTGCTCTATACACGCTAAAAGTAGTGATTATTTACATGGAGTCTGGTGGCGTTACCTGAGCCATGAGGAACTTGGCCGAGTGGTAGAAGACCTCGGCGTTGTTGGGACACTCTGCCAGGGCGTGGAGCCACATGCTGACCGCCTGGTCCGTCTCCCCCCTCCTGATGTGGAGCTCGGCCAAAACGTCTCTCAGAGTACACGACTCGGGACAGAAGCGCAGCAGAGACTCACACAGAGACACACCCTCGTCAAACCTGCAGGGACACGGGACAACGGCCATCAGGAGGAGAGCAGACCGCCGCACAGGACAGAGACAGACCGACAGACAAACAAAGAGACAGACAGACAGACAGACCTGCCCAGCAGCGTGTTAAGGAGGATGAGGTTGGTGTGAAGAGAAAGACAGGCCAATGTCCTCTCGCTCGGAGACACAGACTCATCACTGCACTGACGGACGGCGTCTGAGGAGACAGCAGGGGCAACAGGGTCAAAAAGGATACAAGTATATATGTGTGTGTGTGTGTGTGTGTATATATATATATATATATATATATATATATATATATATATATATATATTATATAAATCTCTCTTTCTATATCAAAGTTCTTTTTCCTTTTTCTAAAACACCATAACATGAAATAAATCCCCATCTTCAGTTGGAGTAGTGAACTGATCAGTTCTTTGGTTGAAGGAAACCCAAACACCTGATGAGGACACCAGGAGGTTAACATGTCCAACTCTGGACAGGATTCTTTGGACGTTTTTGTTGTTTTTTGAAGCTTTTTCTGACATTTGTTGTCACTTTTGGACGTTTTCTAACTTTTGTTTTCTTTCTCACTTTTTACCATGTCATTGTCAATTATTTCTGCATTTTTTGGGACGTTTCTGTTTTTCCCTTCATTTCTGTCATTCACACACATTTATGAGTACTGAGAGTCCTCTGCGTACTCTGTATCTTCTGCCTACTCTGCATACTCTGAGTACTCTTTGTCCTATGTGTACTCGTACCTTGAAAGAGCGCGATGAGGATGTCCGGCGGCGTGCGGACGTCCTGCGGCGTCCTCCAGGGCAGCAGGAAGCTGTCTCTGCGGACCAGGCGGGACGGACCCGACTCAGCCGGGTCCTGCAGGCCGGACGGCAGCCGCTCGAACTCCGTCAGGTGGATGTAGCAGAGCCAGACCAGGACCCGGTCTCGGGGCTGCAGGAGGTCCGCCACACTGGGCTGCTGCACCGCCTTCAGGGACGTCTACACACACACACACACACACACACACACACACACACACACACACACACACACACACACACACACACACACACAAAAACTCGTTACTAACACAGCAACGCTCCAGTAACTAAAGCTGTCACGTGAATGTAGTGGAGTAGAATGTACTACAGTCCCAAGTGGGCTGTAGTACATGTACTCGGTCCCACGTGGGCTGTAGTACATGTACTCGGTCCCACGTGGGCTGTAGTATATGTACTTGGTCCCACGAGGGCTATAGTACATGTACTCGGTCCCATGTGGGCTGTAGTACATGTACTCGGTCCCATGTGGGCTGTAGTACATGTACTCTGTCCCATGTGGGCTGTAGTACATGTACTCGGTCCCACGTGGGCTGTAGTACATGTACTCGGTCCCACGTGGGCTGTAGTACATGTACTCGGTCCCACGTGGGCTGTAGTACATGTACTCGGTCCCATGTGGGCTGTAGTACATGTACTCGGCCCCACGAGGCCTGTAGTACATGTACTCTGTCCCACGTGGGCTGTAGTTCATGTACTCGGCCCCACAAGGGCTGTAGTACATGTACTCGGCCCCATGTGGGCTGTAGTACATGTACTCGGTCCCATGTTGGCTGTAGTACATGTACTCGGTCCCATGTGGGCTGTAGTACATGTACTTGGTCTCATGTGGGTTTGCTTTACTTTGGACCACTGCATTAATATTTAGCTGCAGAACCAGGATTTCTGAGGTCTGCTTCACATCTGTGGACAGGTGTCCAGCCCAGGACCACTGGACCACATCCCATAATATGCATATTTGATATTATGGATTGGAGGTGATGTAGTAGTATGGCTGTGTACCTGCAGCAGAGCCAGGGCCCGGTCCAGGCTGTAGTACTGTAGTAGTACTGTAGTACTCCTGTGTACTGACCTGCAGCAGAGCCAGGGCCCGGTCCAGGCTGTAGTACTGTAGTAGTACTGTGTACTGACCTGCAGCAGAGCCAGGGCCCGGTCCAGGCTGTAGTACTGTAGTAGTACTGTAGTACTCCTGTGTACTGACCTGCAGCAGAGCCAGGGCCCGGTCCAGGCTGTAGTACTGTAGTAGTACTGTAGTAGTACTGTGTACTGACCTGCAGCAGAGCCAGGGCCCGGTCCAGGCGACCGGTAAACAGGTTCAGCTGGACTCTGTACAGCAGGGCCTCCATCAGCTGGAAGGACAGCTTGTCCGAGACCCCAGAGGACGCCTCGGAGACCAGGAAGTGGAGCAGGCGCTCGCACACGTAGTCCTTCCCCTCAAAGGAGCTCTCCAGCTTCAGGTACTACAGAAGAAGAAGAAGAAGAAGTTGTCAGCCTTCAACAAACAGCTGATCAAATCCTCCTTTCAGATCTATCTGTAAATTATAGAAAATGCAGATTGAAGAGAATATGAAAGTGTTATTGTAGTGAAGCATTGTGGGTAGTCCCCCCCCGTTGTCCCCCCTGACTCACGTTCCACCAGACTTGGTAGTGGGGGGCGTGCTCCACGGCCATCTCACACATCTCCTGCACCTCCTCGCGGCTCCCCCGCCGTGAGAACAAGGACAGGTAGTGGCTCCACACCTCGGGGTTGTCACAGTTACTCTCCAGGGCGCGGGACAGCGTGTTCAATGCTGCCTCCAGGCACTCCGCCGGAGACCTGGGGACACACGCGCCAAGACAAAAGACAGGACATTAGTTCCACCCACGTGTCCATCTAATGATCTGGAGCTGGTCAAACCTCCTGAGAATAAATCTACAGCCAATGAGAACCTGTGGTGATGACATCACCATCCAACGGCTTTACAGCCAATAAGAACCTGTGGTGATGACATCACCATCCAACGGCTTTACAGCCAATAAGAACCTGTGGTGATGACATCACACGCTGTTTTAGGGTCAGACTGGGACATCTGATTGGTTGGAGACATTTTAAGGTGTTTCCATTCATTTACACTGAATCACAACAGACGTGTACCATCACACGATCAATATGGGACAACATCACATGATCAACATCACATAATATGGTACACACACACACACACACACACACACACACACACACACACTGTATGATGAGTAACGTGTGACTCACGTCTCGTTCTGGTTGAGGTACTTGAAGGCGAGTTTGATCCACAGCTGCGTGTCTCGGGGACTCTCCAGGACGCTGGTCTCCAGGTTGGAGATGTCGTCCGTCTCGCTGATGAAGTAGCGCTTGTCCTCCGAAGTTACGCAGACGTCCAGCGCAGACAGGCTGGTGCTGGAGACGCCGTCTGGACAGAGAGACACAGTGTCTACAGTCTCATATCCAGAGATAGAGAGAGATAGAGAGATAGATGTGTGTGTCTTTGTGGGTGTCCTCACCGTGTCTCCCAGCAACCAGCTGTCCTCCTACAGACTCGTCCTCGCTGTCGTCCTCGTCCTGCAGGACGCTCGGCGCCGACGGCTTCGGACGCCAATTCCTCGGGTCCTTCCACGTGGTGAAGGGGGGCACTGCAGAGTACACATAGTATATATTATAGTACTATATTATTATAGTACTATATACAGACACAGTATAGTACGTAGACAGGTCATATGTTATATATATATATATAAATATATTACTACATTACTATATTTTCTCATTGATGCTGATGAGAGTTAGAGAGGTCGTCACCGTGTCGTTTGCTTTCGTTGACCTTGCTGACGAGGAGGACGGCCTTCTGGTCTACGCCCATCCGGTCCCGGTTAGCCCCCAACAGCTGCTTCATGTACTTCTCTACACACAGTACACACACACACACAGCTGCTTCATGTACTTCTCTACACACAGTACACACACACACACAGCTGCTTCATGTACTTCTCTACACACAGTACACACACACACACAGCTGCTTCATGTACTTCTCTACACACAGTACACACACACACATACACACACAGCTGCTTCATGTACTTCTCTACACACAGTACACACATACACACTATGTCCACTAACCTGTGCAGACGCTGACATCATCGTACGAGCTGGACTCAGAGCAGCCAATCAGGGACAGGTTGTAGGACAGGATGTCCTGGAACAGCTGGTTTCCTGTCAGGGTGCAGTTCCTCATGTGCTGCCTAAGAGACAGAGACAGATAGGACAGCATGAAGGACAGATGTCTTCCTACAGATATGACAGCATGAAGGACAGATGTCTTCCTACAGATATGACAGCATGAAGGACAGAGGCAGACAGATGTCTTCCTAAAGATAAGACAGCATGAAGGACAGAGACAGATGTCTTCCTACAGATAAGACAGCATGAAGGACAGAGACAGATGTCTTCCTACAGATAAGACAGCATGAAGGACAGAGACAGACATAGATGTCTTCCTACAGATATGACAACATGAAGGACTGAGACAGACAGACGTCTTCCTACAGATAAGACAGCATGAAGGACAGATACAGACATAGATGTCTTCCTACAGATATGACAGCATGAAGGACAGAGACAGACAGACGTCTTCCTACAGATAAGACAGCATGAAGGACAGAGACAGACAGAGATGTCTTCTTACAGATATGACAGCATGAATGACAGAGACAGACAGAAAGGACAGAAGAGTGAGATATGATGTCACAGATAGCTATGATGAAGTCACCATCTGCAGGCGTCGTCGTTGCACGTCCCCGTCAGGTCAAAGCGACAGAAACACTTCCTGGGTTCGATGGTGTTGCTATGGGTAACGGAGCTCAGAGACAGCTTCTCCTTGGTCCTGTAGTAGGGACTGAACCTGACACACACACACAGAGTTATTGAAAAGGTCTCTTCTGGTTTTGATGGTTAGACCAGAACCAGAACTGTATTGGGGGAGGGTACCTGTAGGACCTGAAGACCAGCAGAGGACTGTGATAGGACCCAAAGGGGACAGGCTTCAGATCAGAGCTCCCTGATTGTCTCGTAGCTGTGTCCACCTCCACTGAGACTGCCTGCACGGAGACAGACAGAGAGACAGGGAGAGAGAGAGACAGACAGACAGGGAGAGAGACAAAGAGACAGACAGGGAGAGAGACAGACAGGGAGACACAGAGAGACAGACAGGGAGACAGGGAGAGAGAGACAGACAGGGAGAGAGACAGACAGGGAGACAAGTCAAAATAATTAGGCTTGTTCCAGATTAAGGAAACAGAGACTTCCTGTGAGTGGAGCTCACCGTTCCCATGGCGACGGCGGTGGCGTGGAGCGGTTCCTCCACCGTGCTCAGCTCCGCCTGCAGCAGCTCTCCGAGCCGCACCTGCTGCTGGTAGCACCGCCGCAGGAGGGCTACGTCCAGGCCGGAGAACGCCTCCGCAGGCTCCGGGCCAGGGCCCGCCGCCGGGGGGCCAGAGCCCGCTGGGGGCACAGAGCCCGCTGGGGGCACAGAGCCCAGCACCGAGGGGCCCCTGTCGGTGGCCGGGGAGCCATCGCAAGCCGCCATCTTGGTGTCTTTAGCCGCCGTGCCTCCCCCCGCCGCGCCCCCCGTCTGCTCCAGGTGCGGTTTGGTGAAGCTGGACTGACGCAGCGAGTTCCTGCGAGTTGCCTTGACGACCGCCGGCGTCTCAGAGTCCTCAAGCTCCGGGACGTCCTCGCTGTCCAGCGTGAGCTTGTCCTGGGTGAGGTCGTGCAGCGAGGGTTGCGGCAGCGGGGAGGGGGGCGGGGCCAGGCTCTGGGGGGTTGGCTGGGGAGGCGGGGCCAGGCCCCCCGCCCGGTGGTGCAGGGCCTGGGCCTCCTTCAGCTTCTGGATCTTCAGAGCGTACTCGGACTCCAGCTGCTGCAGACGCTGCTTCTGGGACATCAGCTCGGACAAGTGACGCTCGTCCACTCGCTGGACCTTCCTCACAGGCTGAGAGACACAGAGGCAGAGGGACAGAGACAGAGGGAGAGATACAGACACAGAGACACAGAGAGACATTAAAGTCCAGATACTGACAGATCTGACTCTTAAATTCTGTTGATCAGTTGTTGCTTCTGCATAAATGGGACCATAATGAATTAATGTGTCCTACTGTCCTAATGTCCTACTGTCCTAATGTGTCCCAATGTTGTTATTAAAGCCTCTTCACCATGAGGACATCTCCTCTAATCTCACCAGACCCAGAGTGGAGGTAGTGAATCTAGTCTAATCTCACCAGACTGATGCTGGACTCGGTCCTGCGTTTGGATCCTCTTGCTCCAGTCAGCTGACTCAGCTCCTGGTCCAGACGGACCGCCACCTCCTTCTTCATGGACACCCGGTGCTCCACGCGGTGCACCTGCTCCCCGGGCACAGCACGGAGAAAGGCATCACATTCATGTGTGTGTGTGTGTGTGTGTGTGTGTGTTTGAGTGTGTGTACCTGCTCCTGCAGCTTCCTGAGCAGCGTGTGTGTGTACCTGCAGCTTCCTGAGCAGTGTGTGTGTGTGTACCTGCTCCTGCAGCTTCCTGAGCAGTGTGTGTGTGTGTGTGTACCTGCAGCTTCCTGAGCAGCGTGTGTGTGTGTGTGTGTACCTGCAGCTTCCTGAGCAGTGTGTGTGTGTGTGTGTACCTGCTCCTGCAGCTTCCTGAGCAGTGTGTGTGTGTACCTGCTCCTGCAGCTTCCTGAGCAGTGTGTGTGTGTGTACCTGCTCCTGCAGCTTCCTGAGCAGTGTGTGTGTGTGTGTGTACCTGCTCCTGCAGATTCCTGAGCAGTGTGTGTGTGTACCTGCAGCTTCCTGAGCAGTGTGTGTGTGTGTGTGTGTGTACCTGCAGCTTCCTGAGCAGTGTGTGTGTGTGTGTGTACCTGCTCCTGCAGCTTCCTGAGCAGTGTGTGTGTGTGTGTACCTGCTCCTGCAGCTTCCTGAGCAGTGTGTGTGTGTGTGTGTGTGTACCTGCTCCTGCAGCTTCCTGAGCAGTGTGTGTGTGTGTACCTGCAGCTTCCTGAGCAGTGTGTGTGTGCGTGTGTGTACCTGCAGCTTCCTGAGCAGTGTGTGTGTGTGTGTGTGTGTGTACCTGCTCCTGCAGCTTCCTGAGCAGTGAGTGTGTGTGTGTGTACCTGCTCCTGCAGCTTCCTGAGCAGTGTGTGTGTGTGTGTGTATACCTGCAGCTTCCTGAGCAGCGTGTGTGTGTGTGTACCTGCAGCTTCCTGAGCAGCGTGTGTGTGTGTACCTGGAGCTTCCTGAGCAGTGTGTGTGTGTGTGTGTGTACCTGCAGCTTTCTGAGCAGCGTGTGTGTGCGTACCTGCAGCTTCCTGAGCAGTGTGTGTGTGTGTGTGTGTACCTGCTCCTGCAGCTTCCTGAGCAGTGTGTGTGTGTACCTGCAGCTTCCTGAGTAGCGTGTGTGTGTGTGTGTATACCTGCTCCTGCAGCTTCCTGAGCGTGTGTGTGTGTGTACCTGCTCCTGCAGCTTCCTGAGCAGTGTGTGTGTGTGTGTGTACCTGCTCCTGCAGCTTCCTGAGCAGTGTGTGTGTGTACCTGCAGCTTCCTGAGTAGCGTGTGTGTGTGTGTGTGTATACCTGCTCCTGCAGCTTCCTGAGCGTGTGTGTGTGTGTACCTGCTCCTGCAGCTTCCTGAGCGTGTGTGTGTGTGTACCTGCTCCTGCAGCTTCCTGAGCGTGTGTGTGTGTACCTGCAGCTTCCTGAGCAGTGTGTGTGTGTGTGTGTACCTGCTCCTGCAGCTTCCTGAGCAGTGTGTGTGTGTGTGTGTACCTGCAGCTTCCTGAGCAGTGTGTGTGTGTGTGTGTGTGTGTACCTGCTCCTGCAGCTTCCTGAGCAGTGTGTGTGTGTGTGTGTGTGTACCTGCTCCTGCAGCTTCCTGAGCAGCGTGTGTGTGTGTGTGTGTACCTGCTCCTGCAGCTTCCTGAGCAGTGTGTGTGTGTGTGTACCTGCTCCTGCAGCTTCCTGAGCAGTGTGTGTGTGTGTGTGTACCTGCTCCTGCAGCTTCCTGAGCAGTGTGTGTGTGTGTGTGTACTTGCTCCGGCAGCTTCCTGAGCAGTGTGTATGTGTGTGTGTACCTGCTCCTGCAGCTTCCTGAGCAGCGTGTGTGTGTGTGTGTGTGTGTACCTGCAGCTTCCTGAGCAGTGTGTGTGTGTGTGTGTGTACCTGCTCCTGCAGCTTCCTGAGCAGCGTGTGTGTGTGTGTGTACCTGCTCCTGCAGCTTCCTGAGCAGTGTGTGTGTGTGTGTGTGTGTGTGTGTGTGTACCTGCTCCTGCAGCTTCCTGAGCAGCGTGCGGTTGGCGCTGACGATCTTCTCTGAGGCCGCCAGCTGTTCTCTCAGTCGGGACACCTTGGCCTCGGCTGCCTTCAGGGACTCTCTCTTCTTCAGCTCCTGCTGCAGCAGGTGGTGGAGGACCGCCTCGTCCCTCTGGAGCAGCTCCCTGAGACAGAGAGACACACACAGAGAGAGACAGGGACACACACACACACAGACAGAAATAAGAAAGTATTACAAAAAAAAACCATTTAAATTGGACTCTAAATGTCTCTGCTGTGTCTGAATGTCTCACCTGTGTCTGTGGACTCTGAATGTCTCACCTGTGTCTGTGGACTCTGAATGTCTCACCTGTGTCTGAGGACTCTAAATGTCTCACCTGCGTCTGTGGACTCTGAATGTCTCACCTGTGTCTGAGGACTCTCTGCTCGGCCTCGGTGAGCTTCAGCTCGGCGGCGGCTTTGGCTGCAGAGTCCAGCGGTGAGTCGGAGACGGCAGCAGAGACGGAGCCGCGAGGATCCTTCAGCATCTTCTGCTTCTCTCGGCTGCCAGAGGACACATGGGGACGGACATGTTAGCATATCACCGCCTGGAGCTAGCTCATTACATCACATGTTAGCATATCACCGCCTGGAGCTAGCTCATTACATCACATGTTAGCATATCACCGCATGGAGCTAGCTCATTACATCACACGTTAGCATACCATCACCTTATGGTGGTGGAGAGGTTTGTGTCCCTATGAACCTGAGGGCTGTGTTGTCCAGAGCCTGGTGCTCCTGGTAGCATCCCCCATGGCAAAGTGGTCTCAGGTGAGAGGCCAGAATAAGCCCGGGGCCCCCGTCTAGAGCCAGGTCCAGACGGAGGGCCCGGAGGAAGCCTGCGGCCCCCGTCTGGAGCCAGACTCAGAGGGCTCCTCAGCGAGCCCTGGTGGTCAGTATGGGGATGGAGTCCAGTATGGGGCTCCAGTGAGGGACTCCTTAGTTCTTCTGGGGGGGGATGATGGAGATACTTAGAGAGGCTGATTGGGAGGACCGGGTACCTGATCTAAACCAGAGTGGTTGTCTGTTGTTGGACTTCTGGTCTAGTCATGGATTGTCCATAACAAACACCATGTTCGAACATAGGGATGCTCATAAATGGACGTATTACCAGAGCACCCTAGGGTGCTAATAAGTGGACTTGGTACCAGAGCACCCTAGGCCGAAGGTCAATGATTGATTTTATAATTGTGTTATCTGATCTGAGGCCGTATGTTTTGGACACTACACAGGCCCCCCAACCGCTGGGGGCCCTGTGGAGGCTGGGGGGGGGGGTGCCTGTGGAGGCTGGGGGCATTGAACCTGAATGGACAATGTTCAAAGTTTCCATTGCTGAAGCTGGACTCCTTCCAGGTGAGGGTCGGCCCCACCAGGGCTGCGCTTTGTCACCAATCCTGTTTATAATATTTATGGACAGGATATCGAGGCGTAGTCGGGGTGGTGGGGGGGGGGGTTGCAGTTTGGTGGGCTCGGGATCTCATCGCTGCTCTTTGCAGATGATGTGGTCCTGATGACATCATTGGTCTGTGACCTTCAGCACTCACTGGATCGGTTTGCAGCCGAGGGTGAAGCGGCTGGGATGAGGATCAGCACCTCTAAATCTGAGGCCATGGTTCTCAGCAGGAAACCGATGGAGTGCTTTCTTCAGGTAGGGAGTGAGTCCTTACCCCAAGGGAAGGAGGTTAAATACCTTGGGGTCTTGTTCGCGAGTGAGGGGACCATGGAGCGTGAGATTGGTCGGAGAATCGGAGCAGCCGGTGCGGTATTACATTCGGTTTATCGCACCGTTGTGACGAAAAGGGAGCTGAGCCAGAAGGCAAAGCTCTCAATCTACCGGGCAGTTCTGGTTCCTACCCTCACCGATGGTCCTGAAGGCTGGGTCATGAACCAAAGAACCAGATCCAGGGTACAAGCGGCGGAAATGGGTTGGGTCTCCCTCTCTCCCGGGTGAGAACCTCAGTCATCCGAGAGGAGCTCGGAGTAGAGCCGCTGCTCCTTCACGTCGAAAGGAGCCAGTTGAGGTGGTTTGGGCATCTGGTAAGGGTGCCTCCTGGGGGCCCCCCTAGGGAGGTGGTCCAGGCACGTCCAGCTGTGAGGAGGTCTCGGAAGACCCAGGACTAGGTGGAGGGTCCAGCTGGGAGGAGGCCTCGGGGAAGACCCAGGACTAGGCGGAGGGACGTCCAGCTGGGAGGAGGCCTCGGGGAAGACCCAGGACTAG
Source organism: Etheostoma nigrum (assembly GCA_029931835.1). NCBI lineage: Eukaryota > Metazoa > Chordata > Actinopteri > Perciformes > Percidae > Etheostoma > Etheostoma nigrum. The sequence goes on along the minus strand of CM057244.1, from coordinate 32,609,784 downwards.
GTGGAGGGATGTCCAGCTGGGAGGAGGCCTTGGGGGAAACCCAGGACTAGGTGGAGAGATTATATCTCCAACCTGGCCTGGGAATGCCTCGGGATTCCCCAGTCGGAGCTGGTTGATGTGGCGGGAAGTTTGGGGTCCCTTACTGGAGCTGCTGCCCCCGAGACCAGACACTGGATAAAAGGACGAAGATGGATGGATGGATGGCTGGATGGATATGTGTGTGTGTGTGTGTGTGTGTGTGTGTGTACCTAGCAATCTCCTCTCTGAGCAGCCAGTACTCGGCTCTCTTGGCTTCAGGCAGAGCCTCTGGGGTCCGGACCAGGATGTTGTCCTCTGTGGTCCGGACCAGGTTGTTGTCCTCTGGAATCCGGACCAGGTTGGTGTCCTTCTCAGAGGCCGCGGCTGCTCTTGGCTTCGCTGCCTGACAACACAAACACAACATGTTATTAGAATCAACTAGAAGGGAAATAAGCAGTGAGACAACAGGAACTACAAACTAATAAAAACAGAAATCACTTTAGTTTTAGCTATTACAGAAGTTGTATGTATGTAAGTTGAGATTGTAGCAGCAACGGCACAAAGATCTAACATTACAATCCGAGCGTCGGCCGACAATCTACAGGCCAAAAGTTATGACACAGCTTCTCATCCAATGCATTCTTTATTTTCATAACTATTTCCATTGCAGATTATCACTGAAGGCATCAGAACTATTACACAGTGGTAGCCATGCTGGTTCAGGATGCCTTCAATTTGGAATAAATCCCCAACAGGGTCACCAGCAAAGTTTCGGGGTGGGGGGGGGGGACCATTTCAGGGACTACCTCATGAAGCTCATTGAGAGAACACCAAGGGGGGGGGGGTACTCTGAAGAAACTAGAATATAAGACATGTTTTCAGGTATTTCTACTTTGTTGTTAAGTTCAGTGATCATCTACAATGGAAATAGTCATGAAGATAAAGGAACTCATTGGAGGAGAAGGGGGTACTAACTTCTGGCCTGTACTGTATATAATATATAATATTTGTGTCTGACCTCCACGGTCCGGCGAGCCTCTCTGATCATGAACTCCAGTCCTCCGAAGGGCGCCGGCGTGGAGCCGGGGGCGTCCCCGTCCGAGTCACTGTCCTCAGAGTCGTTGAGAGAAACCACCACAGACTTGTGTCGAGGCAGCTGCAGGAAACACAGAGACGTTATTATTATTATTATTCAGCCAACACGTCGCTTCCACCCGTCACAGCACGCCACGCTTCCCCAGATCACTTCCTGCCGACATATCTACCAAGCAACTACTTTACTTCTGTTGTGATTTTCAGACAGAAACAGAAACATAGATTATAATATATATATATATATATATATATATATATATATATATATATGCATAATGTGTATACAAACCCTTTATCTTTCTACTATTTTATATATATACATACACAGTATATATATATGGCACTGTAAAGGTTTTGCTGCACTTGTGTGTAATGACAAAGATTTTCTATTCTATGTGTAATATTCCAACTTTTTTCTAAAGATTTTATTGACTCTTATTTCAATACTTTATTACAATGCATAACGACTCCATGTATGAATCCTGAATCCAGTGACTACTTCCTGATATGAACTCCCATCCATTCCAATCAAAATATTTAGATTCTTATTATCAAAGTAGTCCAAGTTTTGTAAACCCTGTCTCCAGAGACTCCTACTTATGGGCAGGGCCTGGGGGGCTAGCCCGGGGGGCGGAGGCTCGGTCCTGGACCCGGCGACCGCAGGTTCGAACCCCTCTAACCCTTCCTAACCTGTCGGACCTCTGTCTCTCCTTTCCTGTCTGAAGTCTGATGTCTGTCCTATCTAACCAATCTTTAATCTGTCCTGTGTGGACAGCATCGAACATGCGGCTCAGATGAAGGAGACGTAAAATGCAGGATGATGTCACTGGAACCCAGCGCTGTGATTGGCTGTGTGTTCTCACCACCAGCGGCGCTCTGGCAGCGTGGTGTCCTCTGCTGAACTTGTTGCTGCGTGACGGAGCGACGGCGTTCAAACTGACGGCGCTCAGGTTCCCTCTGATTGGCTGCTGGACGGCTGCAGCCGGCGGACAGCTGGGAGACGCAGGGCTGCTGGAGATCTGGTCCTGGAGACCGAAAACACAGCACTTAATAACACCGAGTGGATGGTTATAACACCCAGCGGAGGGTTATTAACCCTTAATAACAGCAAGCAGAGGGTTATTAACCCTTAATAACACCCAGCGGAGGGTTATTAACCCTTAATAACACCCAGCGGAGGGTTATTAACCATTAATAACAGCAAGCAGAGGTTATTAACCCTTAATAATACCAGCGGAGGGTTATTAACCCTTAACAGCCAGTCTGTCCTACCTCTGGAGCGGCGACTCTCTTGTTGGCCATGGACATGAGGCAGGTCTCCCGGAGCAGCATCTCCTCCTCCTCTTCCTCGTCAGCAAAGGGCGGTTTGGGCGGAGGCTCCGCCTCATCAGGGGGAGGGGGGAGAGGGGGGAGGGGGGTGGAGCAGGGGGGGGAGGAACAGTTGACACAAGTCCTGATGAGACAGGAAGACAACGTTACATCTCGGCTTCATTTCACTGTGAGACTGAAATATCAGATATGACTCTCAGGAATCCCTAAAGGGAAAGGAAACTAGCAGAAGGCGACAAAACGTTCAAATAGACAAAACGGTCAAATAGACAAAACGGTCAAATAGACAAAACGTTCAAATAGACAAAACGGTCAAATAGACAAAATGGTCAAAAAGAGACAAAAAGGGAACAAAACAGGTGACAAACAAATAGCAGAAGGCAACAAAAAACACAGAAAACATTCAGAGTCCATGAACACATCAGACCGAAGAGGAAGGAGAGAGGGATGAAGAGGAAGAAGAGGAGAGGAAGAGGAGGGGGATGAAGAGAGGAGAGGAAGAGGAGGGGGATGAAGGGCGTACCGGTCCTAACGGAGGGCAGTCGGGGGGGTACAGCGCCAGGCGAGGGAACGCCGCCGGGTCGTCTGGAGGCAGAGAGCTGTGACTCGGAGACGACACTGGAACACAACATCATCATCATCAACATCATCATCATCAACAACATCACAACGTTAGCTACACTGCTGAACTCATATATATATATAATAAAAAACTCTGCTAGATGGAGATGAGCCAGACTGGTTGTCTCTTTGTCTCTGAGCCACGGGACACATGGACACAGATACACAGCTGTCAACATCTGGAAGGGTAAACTAACTGCACTGGGGACAGAGACAGAGAGAGACAGACAGGCGTGGTCTCACCTGGCGAGCCCGTCTCACTGTCAGTGTCCATGGCGACTTCGTCGTAGTTGTCGTACTGGTAGAGGTTCCCTGAGGCGTCCAGACCCTGCTTCCCCGCTGACTTCCTGTGCTCTCGGTCTCTGGACTGCACACAAAGTAGTGATTATTTACATGGAGTCTGGTGGAGATATGCTGCTCTATACATGCTAAAAGTAGTGATTATTTACATGGAGTCTGGTGGAGATATGCTGCTCTATACACTCTAAAAGTAGTGATTATTTACATGGAGTCTGGTGGAGATATGCTGCTCTATACATGCTAAAAGTAGTGATTATTTACATGGAGTCTGGTGGAGATATGCTGCTCTATACATGCTAAAAGTAGTGATTATTTACATGGAGTCTGGTGGAGATATGCTGCTCTATACACTCTAAAAGTAGTGATTATTTACATGGAGTCTGGTGGAGATATGCTGCTCTATACACGCTAAAAGTAGTGATTATTTACATGGAGTCTGGTGGAGATATGCTGCTCTATACATGCTAAAAGTAGTGATTATTTACATGTAGTCTGGTGGAGATATGCTGCTCTATACATGCTAAAAGTAGTGATTATTTACATGGAGTCTGGTGGAGATATGCTGCTCTATACATGCTAAAAGTAGTGATTATTTACATGTAGTCTGGTGGAGATATGCTGCTCTATACACGCTAAAAGTAGTGATTATTTACATGGAGTCTGGTGGAGATATGCTGCTCTATACACGCTAAAAGTAGTGATTATTTACATGGAGTCTGGTGGAGATATGCTGCTCTATACACTCTAAAAAGACTGATGGTTTCAGCTTTTTTCTTTGGCCTGTGGTAGATGTTAAAAGCAGACGGTTTGAGTCTCACTTGGCTGCGCGTCCTGGCCTTGCCCCCCACCAGCTTCATGAAGCGGTTGTACTGCTCGTCCTGATTGGACAGGTCTCTGATGCGTCTGATCTCGTCCTCTCGTTTGCGTCGCTCCTCCTCTTCCTGTCGCCGTTTCTCCTCCTGCTCCCTCTGCTGCTGCATCTTCCACGTCCTCAGCTGCTGCTTCCTGAAGGCCTGCTTGGCTGCAGAGCCCCCCCGTCACACACACACACACGCACGCAGACAGAAAGAAAGACACACACACACTATTAGTACTATTATTAATATCAAAGCATCCAACCTGAATGAATAGAAAACTCCATTTTTGGATTTCTTTGACAACTCTAGTCTTTTAGATTTGAGTTTTAGATTCTAGTTTTCCACACACACATTATATATATATATATATATATATATATACACACACACACCACAAACCCTGATGATCATCATTATGATTATGAATATTATTATAATGCAAATGTTTCCATGCTGGGCAGTGAAGATGCCGTCTGTATAATCTTTGTGATGTTTGAGACTTTTTTATGGCGACTTTCATGAGTTATGAGTAGGATCTGGATCATAAGCCAGACTTATTGTTGTAATAACTCTCTTTCATGAGTTATGAGTAGGATCTGGATCATAAGCCAGACTTATTGTTGTAATAACTCTCTTTCATGAGTTATGGGTAAGATCCGGATCATTAGCCAGACTTATTGTTGTAATAACTCATAACGAGCGTCTCACCGGGACTGATCATCTTCTTGGCCGTGGGGGTCTTCCAGGCAGCGTTGCGTCTCTCTGGGGGGGCCTTGGGGCCTGGTTTGGGGCCTGGTTTGGGGCTGGCTTTGGGCCGGTCCCGGTCTCTGTCTGCAGGTCTGGGCACGGCCTTGCTCCGGTCCCGGTCCTTGTCCAGGGTTTTGGACCTGGTTCTGCTGCGGTCTGCAGCGGCGGAGGCAGCGGCGGCGGCGGCGGACGCAGACCTGGTGGTGACCCTCTGCCTGCTGGGGGGCGGGGCCTCGGCGCCCTTCTTCTTCTCCTGCACCACCCTAGTGAAGCGGTCTTTGCTCCTCTTCATCACCTGCTGCTCTTTCTGCTGCCACTTCTTACTGGCTGACTGCAGGGCCAGGAGGCGGAGCTGCAGCTCCGATAGCTCCTCCTCCTCCACCCGCCCCCCCACCTGGAGACAGACAGAGAGACAGACAGGCTGCTGTGAGACCAGGTCCTCCCCCACCACCCCCTTGAAGGGTCTGTCCACATGGCTACTTGTCTTAAAGGGGCTGTCCACGGGGGGGGGGGGGGTCTTACCTTGTCAGGAGAGAGGACAGAGTCCTCGCTGGAGGCCGACGACTCTCTCAGAGTCTCCTCTCCGCCGCAGCACACGCACGCCGTCTTCTCCTCCTCCGACAACTCTTCTTCAGCTTTTGCTTCTGTTCCAGCAGCTGCTTCTTCTTCTTCATCTTCACCTGCTGACACACACACACACACACACACACACACACACACACGAAGAGAAACACTGATTCAAAAGGTCACAAATGTCTGAATCAGAGACAAAAATGCTGAACAAAGGGCAACAATATGAGATAAAGGCTGAAAAAGTTACTAAAAACTAACCCTAACACATATATATGTATACACACACACACAGAGATACACACATATGTGTATATTGTATATACTTACAATATACACCGGGTCCCGGGCCAGGTCCGGGTTCTGCGGGGGTGGGGGGGTCTTTCTGGTTCTCGTCACACGGGTTCTTGAGCTCGTCCAGGATGGCGGGCGGCGGCAGCTTCTGGCGTAGAGGTCTGATGTTGAACGCCTGGAACACTTTGTTCTCCTTCTCCTCCAGCTGGGCCACTTCCTCTGCAGGACCAGGACCTGGACCCGGAGCCGGACCCTGAGCTGCACCTGGACCCGGACCATGAGGCGGACCCAGACCCTGAGCTGGGACCTGAGCCAAACTCTGACCCTGAGCCGAACTCTGACCCTGAGCTGGGACCTGAGGCAGGACCTGAGAATGAACCGGGACCTGACCCGTACCTTGAGGCTCTGGTATGATGTCTGTAACACTGGCAGGAGGGTCTGGTCTCGGGTCCCCTCTGGGCTCCAGGGCCCAGGTCTCCTCCTTGCGGATGCACTCCAGCTCCAGCTGGATCTGCTTGTACTTGGACAGGAGGTCCTCGAAGGACTCGTCCACACTGGTCTCTGGTCTGGAGACACTGTGACCCGGTCTCCTGCCCCCGGTCCTCCCCAAAAGCTTCTCTGAACACACGTTAAAGAAAGCTCTGATCCACACACACACACACACACACACACACACACACACACGATCCAGAGACCCTTTAGTCCATCTAGGACCCTAACCAGACCAGATTCTGGAGTCTTACCCAGACCTGTACAGTTCCCCTCTCTACTCTGTGGTTCTAGTACTATCATTACGTCACATTACTCTGCTCTCAGTCGACCTGCGGTTAATTAAATCACAATAAATCCCTAATGGGGGACCTGAAAGGATACGTTTCCTCGAGGGCGAGTCCTTGTTACCGTGACTCTCCGCGGACCCGTACCGACCCCCGGGGGGACCGCGGCTGTTCCCGCCGCCCCGACTCCATCCCCCGCGGCCGCCGTTCGGCATGGCCCGGTGTCGGAACCGGCCCAGGGCGCCGTGGCTCCGCTCCCAGAAGCTGGTCCTCGGGTTGGGGGCTCCGTGGGGCCCGAGCAGCAGCAGCGGCGGCGGCGGGGGCGGCAGCGGCGCGGTGGAGGCGGCAGGAGGCCGCTCGGGCCCGCTCGGCCCGCACTGCTGCCGGTGGCCCATGGGGAACGGGTCGTGAGGTCCGCGGTTGTACGGGGGCATCGGGTGTCGGAAGTCTGGCGGAGGGTGGCCCATGTGAGGCGGCATGTGCGGGCGTTGGTGGTGTTTCCGCGCCCGTTGAGAGGCGCCGCGGCCGCGGCCGCGAGCGGCCCTGCTCCGGCTCCCCTCCCCCCGCCGCCGCGGCGCGCTCTCCTCGGGGTCGTCGTCGCGGATCTCCCCGTCTTCCAGCTCACGCTCCTCGCGGGGGGACCGGTTTTCCGTGTTTAACTCCATCGGTACTAACGGCCAAACTCTCGGCTGTCTGCGGCTGTCAGCTCATCGAAGTCAGGCCGTTCCGTTCCCGTTTCACCGGAGAAACAGCCGGTGATCTCTTCTCTCTGACGGTTAGCTAAGAGTTAGCGTCTTCTCCGCTGCTCGCGTCCAGGTCTCGCGATACAGAACGAGACTGGCGAGGCAGGAAACTGTCCATATTAGGCTCTTAGCCGTCTGCGGTGGTTCATCTGTGTTAAAAACATTTATAAATAATTTATAGCAGCATACAAATAAAAATAGGAAATAACAGACTTAAATAAAACAAAAGGAAAACAGTATGACAAAATAAACACTTTTTATCTATTTTTTTAAAGTTTGAAAAAACATTTTTACATTTGTTTAAAGGAAACTTAAAAAACGGCACTTGGGAATATACAATTTACGAATAATAAAATATAATATATTATTCAGATAATAAATATTTCAACATTTGCTAATTTAATTCGTATAAAGTACTTTCATTTTCATACTTGAAGTACGTTTTTTCTGATTATACACATTAAAAATAACAATAATAATAATAATAATTTATATAATATAATATATTAAACTATACTATATTATTTTTTTAACAACAGCAACAGCAAAGACGCAGCGCGCATGCGCACCACCACTCTCCACCGGAAGCTGACTTGTCAGTTTTGTTTTGGTAGCTGACGGGCGCGTGAGCTGCTGACGTCACCAGCAGAGGAAGGCGCCATGGCCGCGGACTCTGTCCTCAAGGTAAACCCTCTAAGTAGACCCTCTGTTGGGGTATTTATTGAACCTTTAACCCGTGTCCGTCACCGGGTGTACCGTACCGGCCCGGCCCCGCCGTTAGCTCCCGGACCGGTTAGCCCGCCGTTAGCTCCCGGACCGGTTAGCTCGCCGTTAGCTCGCCGTTAGCCGCAGTGCTAGCTGCATTGTGACGTTGGCGACACTATGAGGCGGAGGACACGTCACGAGACCTTTCCCGGGGACTACCCCGGTCTCAGACGCGTGTGAATATTTAGTTTTCAGACCCACGCCACGACCGGAGGCTCCTCAACGTCACGGTGCGAGTCGCCGTAGCATTAGCATGTTGCTAACCGAGATAGCGGTCCAACGGTTGTTGACAGACTGGGCCCCTGACGTCACAGACCAACGGTTGTTGACAGTTTATAATATCACAGAGAGACAGACAGACGTCCCCCATGTTGTTCGGACAGACACTCTCTCTCTCTCACACACATATACACACACACTCTGACACACACACACACACTCTCTTTCACACACACACACACACACACACACACACTCTTTCACACACACACACACACACACACTTATCTAACCTGTCCTACAGGTCGTATTAGAACTAGAGATAACTTTAACTACCGGCTGTCTATAGGTCATATTTGAACTTGAAGGAGTCTTCATCCACCCGAGCAGCGATGAAGACGGCATGGAGCCAGATCTGCTGGTTTCAGGGTCCCTGCGGATCGTTGACAAGGTAAACCACTCCACCCGTCATTGTTGTGTCTCTGGTGTTAACACCACCCTCCATGCTCATCCCTCTACACTCCACCCTCCATGCACATTCCTCTACACTCCACCCTCCATGCACATCCCTCTACACTCCACCCTCCATGCACATGCACATCCCTCTACACTCCACCCTCCATGCACATCCCTCTACACTCCACCCTCCATGCACATCCCTCTACACTCCACCCTCCATGCACATCCCTCTACACTCCACCCTCCATGCACATTCCTCTACACTCCACCCTCCATGCACTCCCTCTACACTCCACCCTCCATGCACATTCCTCTACACTCCACCCTCCATGCACATCCCTCTACACTCCACCCTCCATGCACATTCCTCTACACTCCACCCTCCATGCACTCCCTCTACACTCCACCCTCCATGCACATTCCTCTACACTCCACCCTCCATGCACATTCATGCTCATTCCTCCACACACTCCCCCTGACATGCACGGAGACATTCCTTTGTATGACTCAGACAAATGTCTCGTTTTGTCCCCAACTCAAAGATATTCGCTTTACTGTCCCAGAGGAGACAAGAAACTAGAACATATTCACATTTAGCCAGCTGACATCACACAGGTTATCCTGTTTCTACATAACATATGGCTCAGCTGATGAACAGATTATCAGAATAGTTGCAGATTAATCCACCAGTTGAGTGAAGAACATATTGGGGGCGTCTCTGATTTGATTCATGTGTGTTGGCAAAGTGTTTTGACTGTAACGCTGCTGTGATAAACATCCTGATGAGATGTTGTCCCCCTGACTGTCAGGATGCTGAAGTCTTCGTGGAGTTCAGACCTCTGGAGGACGCTGTCGACCCGTCCAACATGCTGTGTGCTGGAAAGGTTTGTTTTACTTTATATATAATAATATAGTTGTTATAATCTTAGAGAAGGAAGGATGGGACTGTGTTAGTTAGAGATTAAGGATGAGACTGTGTTTCCCATCAGGACTCCAGCTCAGTCATGGAGTGGGACCAGTGTTCGGGGGAGAAGTCCAAGTCTCTGATAGAGACACAGCAGAGCTATGAGACAGAGTGGGACATGATCAACGCCGTGTCCTTCAAGAAGAAAACCTTCACCAACGGAGACGGTGAGTCCCTCTCATCCAAATATCTGCAAACTAGGGCTGCCCAATGATCCAGTATGGACCCTCAGGTTAGACTAGGGCTGCACAATGATCCAATATGGACCCGTAGGTTAGACTAGGGCTGCACAATGATCCAATATGGACCCGTAGGTTAGACTAGGGCTGCACAATGATCCAATATGGACTCACTTTTTTTCAAAATTATTATTGCTTTTTCCAAGATTTTTGTCACTTTTTTAATGTGGGGGATTTTTTTTTTATTTTTTTTGTGGTGTTTTTCCCAAAGTTTTTGATATTTTAACGTTGTTAATGTTTATTTTGACGGCCCTCTTTTGTAACCAAAACAACCTGAAAACGGGTGAAATTTGGCACGAGGACCACAGGAGGGTTAATGGCGGTGTTGTGTGTCCTGTGCCAGGCTCTCTGAACCCCAGCAGCCAAGAGAGGAGCCGCTGGGCGTTCTGCGTCGGCCTGGGGGAGCTGCGCTCCGTCAGCCTGAGGGTGGAGGGGTGGAGCTCCCTGCTCCTCCAGCTGAAGGAGCCCCGCTCCCCGCTGCCTGCGCTGCACCTCCACCAGGGCGGCAGCACCGAGTTCCTGGACAGCCTGAGGAGGTTCGCTCTGCTCAGCCAGTGAGTTCACCGCCTGGGGGGAGGGGGGGGGGGGGCTGTATGTGTGTGTGTGTTTCTGTCTGTGTGTGTGTTTGTCTGTGTGTGTGTCTGTCTGTCTGTTTGTGTATGTGTGTGTGTGTGTTTCTCGTTACATTATTGAGGACACAGTGTGTCTCAGTCTCAGCACATAGAGCTGTTATTAAAGATCCTATCAAAGCTTTTCATAATAAAGCATCTGGATTAAGTGCCAGACGTTTCCAGAACACCGGCTGACGTCCTTCTGACTGTCTTTCCTCTGATTGGCTCATATCCTGCTGACTCTCTGTCCTCTGATTGGCTGCCTCGTTCTCTATGAGACGCTGTTACTTCTTTTCTGAAGTAACCAGACATCTGAGTCAGCAGTTCCAATAAAAAACGACATGGAAGTGAAATTAAAGTCTGATTATTCATTGACTATTATACTAAATACTATCGCCCAAATATTCTTTGGTGGTGGCGCAGTGGTTATGACAATTGCCCTTTGAGTGGGAGACCCGGGTTCGATTCCCACAGCAGAACTCAACCAGTGTATTCCCTATGAAGACAGTTAAGCCCTAGTGATGGCCCAGTGGATATGGACAGGGGTTTGATCCCCGCTGTGTAGTACATCAATCCTGACAAAGGCATTTAACCTTTTAATTTATGATTTTTTTATTATTCCGTATGTTTTTTGGTTGTCCGTATTTTCTGCAGACTTCCAGTTATTAAAACAATTCCACTTTTAAAATCTAGCTCTAGCTCCTTATGGTGTAGGGGTGTTATTCAACTTAATTAAAGCCATTCCTACTTTTTCAACTATTTTTTACTACTTAAGCTTCTTCTTACTGATTTAAGCTATTCAACCTGGTTAGCTTTAGCTATTCAGCATTCCCATGCATTTTCTGCAGGAAATGCATTTTCTAGTTATTCTTCATCTTCCGCCAGATTTTGACGCACTACTAGTCCCGGAGCGTTGCCAACACGCGGGCACACAATACATCAAAACGTGTGTAATGATCGGGAATGGTGTGCTATGACTTTTCTAAGAGATTTGCCACGTGGTTTTCACGAAATTGGCAAAAAAACGGCGAAGAATGTCTCTTTGACATGAATGGGAAATGTTTGGGAAATCGCTCAACATCGCTCCAACCCCCCCTCTTTGGGACCGTGCTGTATCGCCATACTTTAATGTAGAAACATGATTAAAAGGTTAAACCAAAGACAAGACTTTGGTGTTTATTGGGCTGAATGGGCGTTCAGATATCAAGCACGGTTTCTCCCAAATCCCAGTTTACGTATCGTCCCGTTTTCAGACCGCCTCAGATTTTCCAATGTTTGTGTGTGTGTGTGTGTGTGTGTGTGTGTGTGTGTGTGTGTGTGTGTGTGTGTTTTCAGATCTCCAGAAGATGAAACCTGTCTCCTGGTCAGCCCCCCCAACAGAGCTCTGTCTCAGTCCTTTGAGAACCTTCTGGACGACAACAACTTTGGACTCGTTAATGTAAGAAGCTAAATCGCTCTGAAGCTCGTTGTCATGGAAACGACTCACGTGTCCAGACAGGATTTTACAACAGGATCAGAAATAGAAACCAGATTTCTCTTTTAATAATGTCCATTCAGTTATAACTGCTCCATCTCTGCAGAGGGGTCTCTGTAAATTTACACACATTATTTGGGCTTTTATTCAGAAAAACCAAATATTCAGACTCAGCTGTTTCCTGTCTCAAGAAAATGCTATTTCCCAAAGAAGATCGTAGATTTATATTAACGAATCATTTAAATAAAAGTGTAATATCAGTTTTATCTTTAACGTGATGTTAAGAGTGTGTTTCTGTGTGTGTGTGTGTGTGTGTGTGTGTGTGTTTCTGTGTATGTGTGTGTGTGTTTCCAGCAGAAGTTCAGGAAGGACCCGTACGTCACCACCCTGGGGGGCTTCTCCAAAGTCACCAACTACATCTTCGATGCATTCCGGGGGACGGAGGAGCAGCACCAGCGCCCCCCCGAGGAGGTGGCCGACCTGCTGAGTGAGGTCATCCCGGGGCTGGAGATCAACCGGCAGGAGGAGCCCGGCTTCGAGGTCATCACCCGGGTGAGACACCAGGGGGGGTCGGGGTGGGGGGGTCAACTGGCAGGAGAAGCCCGGCTTCGAGGTCATCACCAGGGTGAGACACCAGGGGGGGTCGGGTAGGAGGGGGGTCAACCAGCAGGAAGAGCCACAAGGGGGGTTGGGAACCGGAAGGTCGCTGGTTCAAGTCCCCGTATGGACCAAAGTATGGTGGTGGACTGGTATATAGCACTCTGTCTCTGTCTGTCTCTTGCTTTCTGTCTCTCTCTGTCTGTCTGTGTCTCTTTCTATCTCTGTCTGTCTTTTTCTCTCTCTCGGTCTGTCTGTCTGTGTCTCTATCTGTCTTTCTGTGTCTGTCTGTCTCTCTTACCTGTCTCTCTGTCCCCCTCCCTGTCAGATGGACCTGGGTCCGAGACCGGAGGTATCACGGCGGCCCCCCTTGTCAGCAGAGGACTGGACCAAACACCAGGATCCAGACGGGAGGATGATCAGCGTCTCCAAGCTCAAGAAACTCGTCTTCAGAGGGGTCAGTCGGCTTCATTAGTCTGTCTGTCTCATTGTCTCTGTCTCGTCTTCAGAGGGGTCAGTCGGCTTCATTAGTCTGTCTGTCTCATTGTCACTGTCTCGTCTTCAGAGGGGTCAGTCGGCTTCATTAGTCTGTCTGTCTCATTGTCTCTGTCTCGTCTTCAGAGGGGTCAGTCGGCTTCTTTAGTCTGTCTGTCCCATTGCCTCTGTCTTACTGTCTCTGTCTCATTGTCCCCTCCCTGCAGGGACTCTGTCACGCGGTGAGGAAAGAAGCCTGGAAGTTCCTGTTGGGATATTTCCCGTGGGACAGCACGCTGGAGGACAGGAAGGTCCTGCAGAGGGACAAAACGTAGGACACCTTACAGATACTACACAGATGAATACTGCAGAGGGACAAAATGTAGGACACCTTACAGATACTACAGAGATGAATACTGCAAAGGGACAAAACGTAGGACACCTTACAGATACTACACAGATGAATACTGCAGAGGGACAAAATGTAAGACACCTTACAGATACTACACAGATGAATACTGCAGAGGGACAAAATGTAGGACACCTTACAGATACTACACAGATGAATACTGCAGAGGGACAAAACGTAGGACACCTTACAGATACTACACAGATGAATACTACACAGATGAATACTGCAGAGAGACAAAACGTAGGACACCTTACAGATAATACACAGATGAATACTGCAAAGGGACAAAACGTAGGACACCTTACAGATACTACACAGATGAATACCGCAGAGGGACAAAACGTAGGACACCTTACAGATACTACACAGATGAATACTGCAAAGGGACAAAACGTAGGACACCTTACAGATACTACACAGATGAATACTGCAGAGGGACAAAACGTAGGACACCTTACAGATACTACACAGATGAATACTGCAGAGGGACAAAACGTAGGACACCTTACAGATACTACACAGATGAATACTGCAAAGGGACAAAACGTAGGACACCTTACAGATACTACACAGATGAATACTGCAAAGGGACAAAACGTAGGACACCTTACAGATACTACACAGATGAATACTACACAGATGAATACTGTAGAGAGACAAAACGTAGGACACCTTACAAACACTACACAGATGAAAACTGCAGTATATTACTACACAGATGAATACTGCAGAGAGACAAAACGTAGGACACCTTACAGATACTACACAGATGAATACTGAAGTATATTACTACACAGATGAATACTGCAATATATTACTACACAGATGAATACTACAGTATATTACTACACAGATAAATACTACAGTATATTACTACACAGATGAATACTGCAGTATATTACTACACAGAGGAATACTGCAGAGGGACAAAACGTAGGACACCTTACGGTTACTACACAGATGAATACTGCAGTATATTACTACACAGATAAATACTACACAGATGAATACTGCAGAGAGACAAAACGTAGGACACCTTACAGATACTACACAGATAAATACTGCAATATATTACTACACAGATGAATACTACAGTATATTACTACACAGATAAATACTACAGTATATTACTACACAGATGAATACTGCACAGATGAATACTACACAGATGAATACTGCAGAGAGACAAAATGTAGGACATCTTACAGATTAAGCTATTGTCACTATGTTACTACAGAGATGAATACTCCTGTATATTTCTACAGAGAAGAATACTGCAGTATATTTCTCCAGAGATGAGTACTTCAGTATTTTTCTCCAGAGATGAGTACTTCAGTATTTTTCTCCAGAGATGAGTACTTCAGGATGAAGCTGCAGTGGAAGTCGGTCAGTGAGGAGCAGGAGAGGAGGAACTCCAGACTGAGAGACTACAGGAGTCTGATAGGTGAGTCCCTCATGACATCATCACAATGAGTAGTATTTGGAGGAATGAGTAGTATTTGGAGGAATGAGTAGTATTTGGAGGAATGAGTAGTATGTGGAGGAATGAGTAGTATGTGGAGGAATGAGTAGTATGTGGAGGAATGAGTAGTATGTGGAGGAATGAGTAGTATTTGGAGGAATGAGTAGTATGTGGAGGAATGAGTAGTATTTGGAGTGAGTGTGGTCTAGACCTGGTCTGTCTGTAAAGTGTCCTGAGATAACGAGGTCTAGACCTGGTCTGTCTGTAAAGTGTCCTGAGATAACGAGGTCTAGACCTGGTCTGTCTGTAAAGTGTCCTGAGATAACGAGGTCTAGACCTGGTCTGATCTGGTTCTGATCTCTGTCTCCAGAGAAAGACGTGAACCGGACGGACAGAACCAACCGGTTCTACGAAGGCGTGGATAACCCGGGTCTGGTGCTGCTGCACGACATCCTGATGACCTACTGCATGTACGACTTCGACCTGGGTGAGTCTGGTGTGGGGGGGGGGGGCTGGCTGGTAGTGGGCGGGGCTTAGCAATAACCAATCAGAGTTAATCAAAGAGTGAACAGAGATATTGTTTAGCGCTCGAGCACATGTTGCTGGTCTTGAAGCCCCAATTCTCTGTGTGGTGTGTGTGTGTGTGTGTTTCTGTGTGGTGGGTGGGTGTGTGTGGTGTGTGTCTGTGTCTGTGTGGTGGGTGGGTGTCTGTTGTGTGGGTGGGTGGGTGTGTGTGTGTGTGTGTCGTGTGTGGGTCTGTGTGGTGTGTGTGTGTGTGTGTGTGTGTGTGTGTGTGGGGGTCTGTGTGTGGGTGTGTGTGTGTGTGTGTGGGCGGGTCTGTGTGGTGTGTGGGTCTGTGGTGTGGTGTGTGTGTGGGTGGGTGGGTGGGTCTGTGTGGTGTGTGTGTGTGTGTGTGTGTGGGTGGGTCTGTCTGTGTGGTGTGTGGGTCTGTGGTGTGGTGTGTGGGTGGGTGGGTGGGTCTGTGTGGTGTGTGTGTGTGTGTGTGTGGGCGGGTCTGTGTGGTGTGTGGGTCTGTGGTGTGGTGTGTGGGTGGGTGGGTGGGTGGGTCTGTGTGGTGTGTGTGTGTGTGTGTGTGTGGGTGGGTCTGTCTGTGTGGTGTGTGGGTCTGTGGTGTGGTGTGGTATGGTGTGTGTGTGTGGGTGGGTCTGTGTGGTGTGGTATGTGTGTGTGTGTAGGTTATGTCCAGGGGATGAGTGACCTGTTGTCTCCCATCCTTTACGTGATGGAGAACGAGGTCGACGCTTTCTGGTGTTTTGTCTCCTTCATGGACCAGATGGTGAGTATAATAACGTCTTATAATCCATCTATAATATACACTGTGTGTATATGTGTGTATATGTATATGTGTGTATCTATATAAGTTTGTGTTGTTTTGCAGCACCAGAACTTCGAGGAGCAGATGCAGGGCATGAAGACTCAGCTGATCCAGCTCAGCACCCTGCTCCGGCTGCTGGACCTCACCTTCTGGAACTACCTGGGTGCGTAGACGCATGTTCAACCACCAGGGGACGGTTGCCCTGGCAACACATGTGAAGGCCCTGAAACACCAGGCAGATTTTTGGCGGGAGCGTCCGTCCCCATAGCGTTGCGATGTGTCATGTCGCTAGAATCCGTCTGATTGGCTGTTCAGCTGATTAGTAATTAGATAACGAAAGCCGTCTTCATCTCAACCAATGAAAGCAGTTTGCTGTCCAAGTTGTTGCTTTTTGGACGCTTTGTTCTCCGTTTTTCATTGTTTTTAACCCTCCTGATGTCCTCTTTAAAAAACGTCTCTATCCGAAATCTGAGTTTCTTTTTAACCAAATAACCCTAAAAATGGATTCCTTCCAACGCTCTTTCATTCCTCTGATCTTAACTATTAGTCTCAATAATTCATCATTCTGCTTTTTAACTCTAATATTAGTATAATTCTCTATGAATGAGGGTTAACTCTAATATTAGTATAATTCTCTATGAATGAGGGTTAACTCTAATATTAGTATAATTCTCTATGAATGAGGGTTAACTCTAATATTAGTAAAATTCTCTATGAATGAGGGTTAACTCTAATATTAGTATAATTCTTTATGAATGAGGGTTAACTCTAATATTAGTATAATTCTCTATGAATGAGGGTTAACTCTAATATTAGTATAATTCTCTATGAATGAGGGTTAACTCTAATATTAGTATAATTCTCTATGAATGAGGGTTAACTCTAATATTAGTATAATTCTCTATGAATGAGGGTTAACTCTAATATTAGTATAATTCTCTATGAATGAGGGTTAACTCTAATATTAGTATAATTCTCTATGAATGAGGGTTAACTCTAATATTAGTATAATTCTCTATGAATGAGGGTTAACTCTAATATTAGTATAATTCTCTATGAATGAGGGTTAACTCTAATATTAGTATAATTCTCTATGAATGAGGGTTAACTCTAATATTAGTATAATTCTTTATGAATGAGGGTTAACTCTAATATTAGTATAATTCTCTATGAATGAGGGTTAACTCTAATATTAGTATAATTCTTTATGAATGAGGGTTAACTCTAATATTAGTATAATTCTCTATGAATGAGGGTTAACTCTAATATTAGTATAATTCTCTATGAATGAGGGTTAACTCTAATATTAGTATAATTCTTTATGAATGAGGGTTAACTCTAATATTAGTATAATTCTTTATGAATGAGGGTTAACTCTAATATTAGTATAATTCTCTATGAATGAGGGTTAACTCTAATATTAGTATAATTCTCTATGAATGAGGGTTAACTCTAATATTAGTATAATTCTTTATGAATGAGGGTTAACTCTAATATTAGTATAATTCTTTATGAATGAGGGTTAACTCTAATATTAGTATAATTCTTTATGAATGAGGGTTATTGTAGTAAAACTAGTGGTAGTGAAACAAAAAAAAAGTCTGAAAAAGGGACAAAATTCCCTGTTTGACCCGGGAGGACAACACAAGGATTAATGAATTTGTTTGGTGTGTGTGTGTGTTTTCTTTGCAGAGTCCCAGGATTCAGGGTATCTGTACTTCTGCTTCCGCTGGTTGTTGATCCGGTTCAAGAGAGAGCTCAGCTTCCAGGACGTCCTGCGCCTCTGGGAGGTGAGTCAGCAGCAGCAGGGAGCCAATCAGGGCTCAGTCTGGCTGTGGACCTCCGCAGGGGGTCTGGTTGGGGGGCCTCTGCAGGGGTCTGGTTGGGGGGCCTCCGCTTGGGGTCTGGCTGGGGGCCTCTGCAGGGGATCTAGCTGGGGGGCCTCCGCAGGGGGAACGAGTCTGAATGTTTTGAGAGAAACAAATATATATATATATATATATATATATGTGTATATGTGTATATGTGTGTGTGTGTATATATATATATATATATATATATATATATATATATATATATATATATATATATATGTTGTCTCTAGTGTCTTTGGACAGCTCTTTGGTCTTGGCCATGTTAGTAGTTGGATTCTTACTGATTGTATGGGGTGGACAGGTGTCTTTATGCAGCTAACGACCTCCAACAGGTGCATCTAATTGAGGATAATAAATGGAGTGGAGGTGGACATTTTGAAGGCAGACTAACAGGTCTTTGAGGGTCAGAATTCTAGCTGATAGACAGGTGTTCAAATACTTATTTGCAGCTGTATCATACAAATAAATAGTTAAAAAATCATACATTGTGATTTCTGGATGTTTTTTAGATTATGTCTCTCACAGTGGACATGCACCTACGATGACAATTTCAGACCCCTCCATGATTTCTAAGTGGGAGAACTTGCAAAATAGCAGCGTGTTCAAATACTTATTTTCCTCACTGTATATTAGACCTGAGACCAGTCCCCTTCCTGCAGGTGATGTGGACCGGGCTGCCCTGCCAGAACTTCCACCTGCTGGTCTGCTGCTCCATCCTGGACTCTGAGAAACAGAAGATCATGGAGGAGAACTACGGCTTCAATGAGATCCTCAAGGTGAGACAGCACTGGGGGGGCTGCAGGGGGGGACACTCAAACAGACCGGTCCAGACGGGCTGGTCCAGACGGGCTGGTCCAGACGGGCCGGTCCAGATGGGCCGGTCCAGATGGGCTGGTGGATCATCTGGTTCAGGTTGTAACACAATTAATTACACACATCAACCATCTATGTGTCAGTGTTCACATGTACCTGTGTACCTGAACGTGTGTGTGTGTGTTGTGTGTGTGTGTGTGTGTGTGTGTGTGTGTGTGTGTGTGTGTGTGTGTGTGTGCAGCACATCAACGAGTTGTCCATGAAGCTGGACGTAGAAGAGATTCTCCAGAAAGCTGAAGGCATCAGTCAGCAGATTCAGAGCTGTAAGGTAGGTCAGATACACACACACACACACACACACACCAACACAGTCAGACACACACACAGTCAGACACACACACAGTCAGACACACACACAGCCAGACACACACACACACAATCACACACACACACACACACAGACTCTGACCTGTTGATTCTCCTCAGGACCTGCCTCCGTCCATCAGCAGCATCCTGGGTCTGGATCCGGATCTCCGTGGTTCTGACCCGACACCCCCTGGAGCGTCTCCGCCTCCCAGGCCATTGCCGCGGAGCCCGCTGGCTCACCCTTCCCCCTCCCCCTCCAACGGACTGTGGAGAGACGCCCCCCCCGGCTGCACCGCGGCCTCCTCGTCCTAGTCCAGACTGACCCGGGATCCTCCAGAATCTTATTTTTGTAATTTCCTTCAGATCAGAGTCATTCCTCCTCAACGCCAACGCTGTCTCTACGGGACGGGACCGGAGCCTGTCTCCTTCCCTACGTCCTTCCTCCCCTACGTCCTTCCTCCCCTACATCCTTCCTCCCCTACATCCTTCCTCCCCTTCGTCCTTCCTCCCCTACGTCCTTCCTCCCCTACGTCCTTCCTCCCCTACGTCCTTCCACCCCTTCGTCCTTCCTCCCCTACGTCCTTCCACCCCTTCGTCCTTCCTCCCCTACGTCCTTCCTCCCCTACGTCCTTCCACCCCTACATCCTTCCTCCCCTTCGTCCTTCCTCCCCTACGTCCTTCCTCCCCTACGTCCTTCCCCCCTACGTCCTTCCTTCCCTGCGTCCTTCCCCCCTACGTCCTTCCTCCCTTACGTCCTTCCCCCCTACGTCCTTCCTTCCCTGCGTCCTTCCCCCCTACGTCCTTCCTCCCTTACGTCCTTCCTCCCCTACGTCCTTCCCCCCTACGTCCTTCCTTCCCTACGTCCTTCCCGCCTACGTCCTTCCCCCCTACGTCCTTCCTTCCCTACGTCCTTCAACCCTACGTCCTTCCTCCCTTACGTCCTTCCTCCCCTACGTCCTTCCCCCCTACATCCTTCCTCTCCTACGTCCTTCCTCCCCTACGTCCTTGCTTCCCTACGTCCTTTCTCCCCTACGTCCTTCCTCCCCTACGTCCTTCCTCCCCTACGTCCTTCCTCCCCTACGGCCTTCCTTCCCTACGTCCTTCCTTCCCTCCTTTCCTTTCCTATGTCCTTTTCTACATCCTTCCTTCCTTCCCTCCGGGGGGGATCGAACCGAACCTTGGCCCGCTGCAGGGAGGAATGAACCTCTACATATGGATCGGCGCCCGCTCCACCGGCTGAGCTCCCCGGGCGCCAAAGCTTTAATTCAATAAGTGACTAATCAATATGTTTTTATATAAGTAAGGATGGAGGGAAGGATATAAGGACGGGGGAAATGAGGACGGACAATGATTCCCTGTCCAGAGGAGAGAAGAAGAGAGCTCCTCCTCGTGTGATGGACGTGTTTTATATATTTACTCTGAAATAAGGAAGGAAGGAGACGGAGGGAAGGAGATAAGGATGGAGGGAAGGAAGGAGACGGAGGGAAGGAGATAAGGATGGAGGAAGGATGATGATGATGAAGAGAGCTCCTCCTCCTCGTGTGATGGACGTGTTTTATATATATTTACTCTGAACTCTTTGTTTTCAACATTAAAGGAGAAGTTTGATTTTATCCCAACTTGCTTCTTGTTTCCACATCTTCAACTCCCAGAGGGGAAGCCCCGCCCCTTCCTGTTGAAGAAGGGGAGGGGCTTAGACACGGGAAGGGGATGGGGCTTACTCCTAATTTCCACCAACCGCTGAGCGGCGTCCCGACTTTTCAGATGTCTCTAGACGTCTTCAGATGTCTCTAAACGTCTTCAGATGTCTCTAGGCTTCTATAGATGTCTTCAAATGTCTCTAGGTGTCTTCAGATGTCTCTAGATGTCTACAGGTGTCTCTAGACGTCTTCAGATGTTTCTAGGTGTCCTCAGATGTCTCTAGATGTCTACAGGTGTCTCTAGACGTCTTCAGATGTTTCTAGGTGTCCTCAGATGTCTCTAGATGTCTACAGGTGTCTCTAGACGTCTTCAGATGTTTCTAGGTGTCCTCAGATGTCTCTAGATGTCTACAGGTGTCTCTAGACGTCTTCAGATGTCTCTATATGTCTGTGTGTGTGTGTGTGTGTGTGTGTGTGTGTGTGTGTGTGTGTGTGTGTGTGTGTGTGTGTGTAATAGAATAGAAAGTCTTTATTGTCATTATACACATGTGCAGTACCTGGACAGCCAGATGGAAGCCACACCTTTACAGTGTCAACACGGAGTATAAAATGTAAGTAGTGCAGAAGAAAAAGAGGGGGGTGCACAGTCCTATATACAGACTAGCGAGGGTTCACTGAAGGATGTCTCAGTGAGGAAAATAAGTATTTGAACACCCTGCTATTTTGCAAGTTCTCCCACTTAGAAATCATGGAGGGTCTGAAATTGTCATCGTAGGTGCATGTCCACTGTGAGAGACATAATCTAAAAAATATATCCAGAAATCACAATGTATGATATTTTAACTATTTATCTGTATTTATTTGGGAGAACTGTTCAAATACTTATTTTCGTCACTATATATATACATATATATATATATATGGAGTGAAGTCAATGTGTGTATCTGTGTGTGTGTGTGTGTGTGTGTGTGTGTTTCTGTGTTTATCTGTGTCTGTGTGTATCTATGTGTGTGTGTCTCTGTGTGTGTGTGTGTGTGTATCTGTGTCTCTGTGTGTTCTGTGTGTGTGTGTGATCTGTGTGTGCGTGTGTGTGCTCTGTGTGTCTGTGTGTGTGTGTGTGTCTCTGTGTTTATATGTGTCTCTGTGTGTGTGTGTGTCCTCCTCCCTGACTGACAGGTCTCTGTGGTCTGATAAGAGAGACGGCGGCGGCCGCGGCGCTCGCTGCTATCAGCCAATCAGCTGCAAGCCTTTCATTTCCTGGCCAACAGGAAATGAAAGGCGTGCGAGGCGGCGGCGGCTTTGTTGTGTCTCCGATGAGCTTTATGAACAGATGCAGGAGAGATGTCCTCCAAATGTCTCTGTTCAGAGAACGAGGACGCCCGTCCATCACACACGAAAGACGCTGTGACATTTAGAGAAAATCTCTTCAGCCAGGCTGACATTTATACTGAATATAATAATAATAATAATTATAATAATAATGATATAATAATAATAATATAATTATAATAATGAAATGTATGTACAGGCGGCCATCTTGTCTCTGCTCGGCCTGATTGTCTCATCACATAGTGAGAAAGACTGTTATGATGTTGGATTATTGCTTTGCTTTCTGCTCCTCCTCTGGTGTTTGGTCCTATCTCCTCGTGCTTGTGTCCTAGTGTCCTCCCCGTCCGGTGTTGTAGTGTCTGTCTCCTCGTGCTTGTGTCCTAGTGTCCTCCCCGTCCGATGTTGTAGTGTCTGTCTCCTCGTGCTTGTGTCCTAGTGTCACTCCCCGTCCGGTGTTGTAGTGTCTGTCTCCTCGTGCTTGTGTCCTAGTGTCCTCCCCGTCCGGTGTTGTAGTGTCTGTCTCCTCGTGCTTGTGTCCTAGTGTCCTCCCCGTCCGGTGTTGTAGTGTCTGTCTCCTCGTGCTTGTGTCCTAGTGTCCTCCCCGTCCGGTGTTGTAGTTTCTGTCTTGTCTCCTCGTGCTTGTGTCCTAGTGTCCTCCCCGTCCGGTGTTGTAGTTTCTGTCTTGTCTCCTCGTGCTTGTGTCCTAGTGTCCTCCCCGTCCGGTGTTGTAGTTTCTGTCTTGTCTCCTCGTGCTTGTGTCCTAGTGTCCTCCCCGTCCGGTGTTGTAGTGTCTGTCTCCTCGTGCTTGTGTCCTAGTGACCTCCCCGTCCGGTGTTGTAGTTTCTGTCTTGTCTCCTCGTGCTTGTGTCCTAGTGTCCTCCCTGTCCGGTGTTGTAGTTTTTGACTCCTCGTGCTTGTGTCCTAGTGTCCTCCCCGTCCGGTGTTGTAGTTTCTGTCTTGTCTCCTCGTGCTTGTGTCCTAGTGTCCTCCCCGTCCGGTGTTGTAGTTTCTGTCTTGTCTCCACGTGCTTGTGTTCTAGTGTCCTCCCCGTCCGGTGTTGTAGTTTCTGTCTTGTCTCCTCGTGCTTGTGTCCTCCCCTGTCCGGTGTTGTAGTTTCTGTCTTGTCTCCTCGTGCTTGTGTCCTTGTGTCCTCCGCGGTCTTGTGTTGTGGTTTCTGTCTTGTCTCCTTGTGCTTGTGTCCTAGTGTCCTCCCCGTCCGGTTTTGTAGTATCTGTCTCCTCGTGCTTGTGTCCTAGTGTCCTCCCCATCCGGTGTTGTAGTTTCTGTCTTGTCTCCACGTGCTTGTGTCCTAGTGTCCTCCCCGTCCGGTGTTGTAGTTTCTGTCTTGTCTCCTCGTGCTTGTGTCCTAGTGTCCTCCCGGTCCGGTGTTGTAGTTTCTGTCTCCTCGTGCTTGTGTCCTTGTGTCCTCCCCGGTCCGGTGTTGTAGTTTCTGTCTTGTCTCCTCGTGCTTGTGTCCTAGTGTCCTCCCCGTCCGGTGTTGTAGTTTCTGTCTTGTCTCCTCGTGCTTGTGTCCTAGTGTCCTCCCCGTCCGGTGTTGTAGTGTCTGTCTCCTCGTGCTTGTGTCCTAGTGACCTCCCCGTCCGGTGTTGTAGTTTCTGTCTTGTCTCCTCGTGCTTGTGTCCTAGTGTCCTCCCTGTCCGGTGTTGTAGTTTTTGACTCCTCGTGCTTGTGTCCTAGTGTCCTCCCCGTCCGGTGTTGTAGTTTCTGTCTTGTCTCCTCGTGCTTGTGTCCTAGTGTCCTCCCCGTCCGGTGTTGTAGTTTCTGTCTTGTCTCCACGTGCTTGTGTTCTAGTGTCCTCCCCGTCCGGTGTTGTAGTTTCTGTCTTGTCTCCTCGTGCTTGTGTCCTCCCCTGTCCGGTGTTGTAGTTTCTGTCTTGTCTCCTCGTGCTTGTGTCCTTGTGTCCTCCGCGGTCTTGTGTTGTGGTTTCTGTCTTGTCTCCTTGTGCTTGTGTCCTAGTGTCCTCCCCGTCCGGTTTTGTAGTATCTGTCTCCTCGTGCTTGTGTCCTAGTGTCCTCCCCATCCGGTGTTGTAGTTTCTGTCTTGTCTCCACGTGCTTGTGTCCTAGTGTCCTCCCCGTCCGGTGTTGTAGTTTCTGTCTTGTCTCCTCGTGCTTGTGTCCTAGTGTCCTCCCGGTCCGGTGTTGTAGTTTCTGTCTCCTCGTGCTTGTGTCCTTGTGTCCTCCCCGGTCCGGTGTTGTAGTTTCTGTCTTGTCTCCTCGTGCTTGTGTCCTAGTGTCCTCCCCGTCCGGTGTTGTAGTTTCT
Source organism: Etheostoma nigrum (assembly GCA_029931835.1). NCBI lineage: Eukaryota > Metazoa > Chordata > Actinopteri > Perciformes > Percidae > Etheostoma > Etheostoma nigrum. Next base: position 32,585,118 of record CM057244.1, on the reverse strand, counting down.
GTCTTGTCTCCTCGTGCTTGTGTCCTAGTGTCCTCCCGGTCCGGTGTTGTAGTTTCTGACTCCTCGTGCTTGTGTCCTAGTGTCCTCCCCGTCCGGTGTTGTAGTTTCTGTCTTGTCTCCACGTGCTTGTGTCCTAGTGTCCTCCTGATCCGGTGTTGTAGTTTCTGACTCCTCGTGCTTGTGTCCTAGTGTCCTCCCGGTCCGGTGTTGTAGTTTCTGGAGGTGGAAGACGTCCACAAGGTCTGTCCATGTCAATATTTACACTCGTAGCACACATCTGGACAGGGTCCAAAATCAACAACCATACACCAGCCAAGACAAATATAACTGGTGATCTATTTCGTGGTTAACATTTTAACATTCACATGGACAAACAAGTCAGTTTTGAACATGTGGACCTCATCTCCACCTGATTTTGAACATGCGGTCTGTATCTGGACATCAGGTCTACACATGCCTGGTGCTAATCGATGTTGTTAGCTTGTTAGCTCCATTGGGATGGAAAGTGTTATCTGAAATGAGGATTGTGACCTTCCAGCCTTTTTACACGGCCAGCGTTTGTCGCCCCTCGTCATTTATTTTCAGTATGAGTCGAGGGGGACGGTGGGGGGGCGCGGGCAATTGGACAGGTGCCGTGACAAGCGGGCCCAATCTCGTGAAACTATTGGGTTTATGTCCGTCACACGCTACGTTGAACTGTCTGATTTAGATAACAGTTATTATAACAGCTATTTATTCTAAACCAAGCTGTGATTAGGGCTACATAACGCAGTCAGCTGATCTCATTCATTCAGTTCACGGGATGCAGTAGTGCAGAGAATCGCCATGGTTACCACGTATTGATCACCTGGCATTAACTCAGAGCGTTGTCCGCCTTTCTGTCCACACAAGGAGCCCAGGGGACCCCGCGTAGCTCCCTGTTTGGAAAGCCCTTCAAAGATACGCTCACACATCGCAAGATCTAAAAGAACTAGCACTTTACCACAGGCAGAACTTTTCCAAATCCCCCGTCTCTTCCCCGTCTCTTCCCCGTCTCTTCCCCGTCTCTTCCCCGTCTCTTCCCCGTCTCCTCCCCTGTCTCCTCCCCCGTCTCCTCCCCCGTCTCCTCCCGGTCTCTTCCCCGTCTCCTCCCCTGTCTCCTCCCCTGTCTCCTCCCCCGTCTCCTCCCCCGTCTCCTCCCGGTCTCTTCCCCGTCTCCTCCCCCGTCTCCTCCCCCGTCTCCTCCCCCGTCTCCTCCCGGTCTCTTCCCCGTCTCCTCCCCCGTCTCCTCCCCCGTCTCCTCCCGGTCTCTTCCCCGTCTCCTCCCCCGTCTCCTCCCCCGTCACCTCCCCCGTCTCCTCCCGGTCTCCTCCCCGTCTCCTCCCCGTCTCCTCCCGGTCTCCTCCCCGTCTCCTCCCCCGTCTCCTCCCGGTCTCTTCCCCGTCTCCTCCCCTGTCTCCTCCCCTGTCTCCTCCCCCGTCTCCTCCCCCGTCTCCTCCCGGTCTCTTCCCCGTCTCCTCCCCCGTCTCCTCCCCCGTCTCCTCCCGGTCTCTTCCCCGTCTCCTCCCCCGTCTCCTCCCCCGTCACCTCCCCCGTCTCCTCCCGGTCTCCTCCCGGTCTCCTCCCCGTCTCCTCCCGGTCTCCTCCCCGTCTCCTCCCCCGTCTCCTCCCCCGTCTCCTCCCCCGTCTCCTCCCCCGTCTTCTCCCGGTCTCCTCCCCGTCTCCTCCCCTGTCTCCTCCCCCTGGAGAGAAACGAGCTCCCATCCCGACCGCTCCTCCACATCTCCTGTGGTCGAGCAGCAGAAACGAGTTCCAGTGTTTTATATGAAACTGAAGAAAAGGATATTTTAAGACAAAAGAAAAAAAGTTGAATATTTTGAGGAAAAAGCTGCCGAGCGAAGCCTTTTTTTTTTATCAGTGATCAGTGTGTGTGTGTGTGTGTGTGTGTCAGGCTGGAGCCCTGGTACTCGTACACCCACTGGTTCCCCATGGCGTCGGCCCACGTGAAGAAGAGCCCGGCGGAGCTGCCGGTGCCGCGCATGCAGCCGGCCATGATGATGTTCTCCAGTAAGTACTGGTCCCGGAGGGGCA